>WYDI02023487.1:0-75379 GCA_009867235.2 Psittacus erithacus | reverse complement strand
ACTTCACCTGACTGCCATGATTTTTCACATATGATGGACAGTGGCTTAGCAACTTCATTTGCCAGCTCCTTCAGGACTTGTGGATGGATTTCATCAGGTCCCATAGACTTGTGTACGTTCAGGCTCTTAAGATGGTCTCGAACCAGATCCTCTTCTACAGTAGGCCCAAGGTCTTAATTCTCACAGTCCCTCACAGTAAGCTCTGCTCCTGCTGACACCCGGCTGGCGGCCATGCCGAGGGGACAGGAGGCTGCGCAGGGGCACGGACACGGCCGCTTTCCCGCATCGGAGCGACAGCGGAGCGCTGGGCCGGGCTGGCCCCTGCAGCACTACGCTTCCCGGCAGCCTCTGCCCCGCCGCCGGGCGCGACCGGCCTGGGCACGCGCCACTTCCCAAGTGGGCGCCCCCGCAGGACTACGTTTCCCGACAGGCCCCGCGGCGCTCCTCTGCAGGCGGGAGAGCCGCCGCGGGCTGCGGTGTGCACCGGGACGGGTAGTCCGCGGGGCCGGTGGCCGCGCCTCGGAGCGGCCCGCGCGTCAGGCGGCGCTCTGACCTTGCGGGTTTGTCTGGTTATGTGTCTCTGCTGCTCCCGGCCCGCCTGCCCATCACTCGCCGGGAAGATGGCTGCCGTACGCAGGGCCCGCAGTTACTCCCGCTGCGTGGTGCGCTTCTCCGACCGAGAACTCTGCTAATTTCCCCCCGCGGGGACGACACACTGACCGAGCAGGGGGGCAGAGACCCCCGGACGGGACAGCGCCGCCTGAGCGTTGACAGCATGGTGAGCGGGCCCCGGCCGGGCAGTGCGGCCTGCGGCGGGGCGTGTGCGGACTGAGGCTCGGCTGCGGTGGTGGGGCTCGGCCGCCGTGGCAGGTGCGGGCGAAGGTCGGCCCTGCCCCGCCGCCCTAGTGCCGGGGGATCGCTGACAGCGACAGAGGGGGTGTGCCTGCGGGCGGGAGGAGCGGCCCGCCAAGCCGAGCAGCGCTGCCCGCCAAGCCGAGCAGCGCTGCCCTGTCCGTCCGCCCGGGCACCGGGAGATGCCTGCGGGCAGTGTGCCGTGCTCCTGGCCGTGATCCCACCCCGGCTAACTGCGTCGCAAGGAGGCACGGCCGCCTTCCGCAGAGGATTTTGGGCTTATGAGTGGTGCTGCTTGGTTAAGGATCGACCTAGCTGTCCTTAGAAGCCCCCGGACAAATCACGGTATCATTTCCGACCAGCGTCCCCTGTCTTTCTCCTTCTTCCCTCGAAGAATAGATGGCATAAAGTCTCTTCATAATTTTAACAGCTCCATGGGCCCGGCACTCTGCTTACTCGAGTTTTGTGAGTTACTGTTGGGTTCAGTATTGCTTTCCTGACTTTCCTGACCTCAGTAGGGACTCAAGTATCCACGACAAAAACTTGATCATTCAGGAGGTCTTAAAATGCCTTTCCACCATGACTAAAACAGGTATTTTTTGAGCACAGTGTTGATTCTACCACATTGACAGGAAAATGGAGCCATTTCCTTGTTTTCATATAAAACCCCCAGTAGAACATCTGCTGTTCATCACTGTTCAGCTATGCCATACTTGCTTCTCCCTTAGTTCTGTACAGCTCGCATGTAGCCTTGTTGAGCTGGTGACAGTCAACTTGGAACTCTTCCTGATCTTGGCTTTATTTTGCTGAAGCAAAAGATCTGAACTATTAAAGGACTTGGTATTACAGATGGTTTAGTAGGTGATTGTTGTGCTCTGAGAAAAACTGTGTGGTAACAAAACACTTAAACCTAAGCTGTGCAGGTAGCATTTGCAATTGGTAAATGATTTTGAAAGCTTTGCAAACAAATCAGTCAAATCTGCCAAGATATTTACAGGTGGCAGTCTAATTCAGATGTTTACTTCTGACATGTCAATCATTTGGCGGCTTGACCGCCACTTTTCTCATGTAAAATTACTTGAGCTGGTCAGTACACACTAAGGATATCTCACTTTCAATCAGGATAAAGTCCGTGTGCCATATGATAGCTGACTTGTAGCAGGAGGAAGGCCAGCAGCATAAAGATGAGCAGCCCAGATTGATGCACTCAGTAGCGGTTACAGTGCAAAGTTTTGTGAACTTTAGAAACTACAACTTAAGTGTCAGAGCTAGGGTGAGGAGGCAAGTTTTAGAAGTTACAAAATGCTTTGTAAGTGTGGTCTTCTGAGCTGCCTGCTCGTGAAGACCCTTGCTTCAGTGAGACCTGTGTTTACTCATTTGTTCTGATTCTAGCAAAACCATAGGGTTTAGCAGATCAAATGCATAGGGGAAAGGTTGTTAACAGAGATCAGTTTTCCAGTCCAGTTAGCTGTGCAGTAGTAATGTCAATTGCTTACTGGTAAATTTAGAGGGATGGTCACTTATACTGCCGCTCCTGCCAGGAGACAAACCTTTGCTATGAGAGGCTTCAGATCACACACGCACTCACTATAGAGGAGGTAATTATGAAAGTCAAAACTTTGGTTATAATGAACTTCATGATTTTTTTTTTGACAGCTTTTAGGCTGTGGACTAGGTCTTCATAATACGGTGTATTTTTTGTTTGGATTGAGAGCACATTTAAGTTTTAAAGAGCATTGAATGACATTTTGGAAGCAGTTGGTCCAGAACTATGACTGTCTGTGACTCAGAAATGAAGGAGAAGGAGGGCAGTTGAACAGAGACAAAGGGAGGAAAATCAAGACTCTTGAACAGATTACTGAAACAGCAAGTTTTGAACATGAGGTAAACATCAGCCAACTTCATAACCTTCTAAATAATTTTAACTTGTACTCTTAAATTAGTTATTTACAGAGTTCATGAGTTAAAGATTTTAATGGGTGTGCCCTTATGTACAAGATCGTGTGTTGATTTGGTTTAGAAATTGCTAGTTTCTGCAATTTGTAGATAAAACCAGGCTTATTTTGCCCAGAGAGCTGACTGAACATAATTCAGCTGAAACCAGAAGCCTTAATCTCTGTGCAGACTTTATTTGTGTCAGCCCAGTGCCATAGTAATGCACTTATAGACACCTATTTCAGTGCTAGCTCTTTCCTAGGCTATCTCCTTTTGGCTAGCGTAGATATAATCCCTGCATGCTGAAATAATGTGGTAGGACTGCTGTAACTCATAGGGCATTAGCTGTCTGCCACAAAATTCTGGAATCAAAACCCATGAAATTCCTAAATTGTTTACTCCCTGCTGAGATGTAATGCTGCTTCAGGCTTCGGAGCTTAGGCTTCCCTGTTTTCTTCACTGAGAAATTAAAAATGTACAGCTTTCAAATCAGAATGTAGAAACAGATGGAACATGTGTTTACTTCATCCAAGCAACACTGGCCACCTTATCAACTGTAAAACATAAATTGACTGAGGCCTCAGCAAAAACATGTTTACAGATGACAAGCCAGTAAATTTGTGGTGGTTTGGGGAATCTGAGACAAGTACTACAGGTGAATTGTGAGGAGGTGCTTGTCACCAAGACAGAAAGAACAAACATTGCATTCCCACCAGATTTTTCAGTATTTTGTACTTTGAGCATGAACTTCTAGGTGCTAGGAAAGTTTTGTGCATTTTCTGAATACAAGAATGCTTTGATTTCTGCACTTTATGCAGGAAATAGAGATTTCTTTATGAGAGCTTGGAAGAATCTCACTGACAGAATGTCGCTTGAAGTCTTTGAGCACTACCTACAATAGGAATGAGTGGGAACCAAAACTTCTGTAAGCAGTTATGGTAATCTTAGTGCCAGGTTTACCTTTTTATAACCTCACTTTGCATTTTTGGTTGCAGAACTACAGATGTGAAACAGTGCAGAACGGTAGAAAAACAGGGGTGCTTCAGCTGCAGGAAGAACTTTAAACAAATGTCTTAGTACTGGCATCTTGCTGCTGTTGTTATTGCAGTGGCTGTCAGTAGTGCTCAGAATTCATTTTCCTTTGGTTTAGTATAGATTCCACAAATCTCAGTATATTTCCCAATGAGAATTTATTGCATCTTTTTGAATTTTGCTCTTAAACTGGCTGTAATTCCTCTGTAGAGCTCTGTCAAGTTTTCTGAAAGATCTTACGTAAGGTCTTATTTGTTTAACCTGTCTCACAGCAGTACTGGACATAAAATCAGCTGTCAAGCTCTCATGCTAGCTTTTTCTTTTACAATATATCTCTTGTTTAGTTTCATAGGTATTTTTTGAGATTCCTGTATTGACCCATAATTCTCATAAACTATTTATTGTTACTCAAAGCACTGGTCTTTTGTGCTTTTGTAAATATTAAGCAAATCAGAACTACTGGTTATCTTTACAATGAGAAGACAGTTATTAAACTTTAATTTCTGTCTTAAGCATGCTGCTGTTTAATATTGAAGCTTTAGTTCTGTTCTTTGATTTAGACACTGACCTTTATTTGGGTATTGTGGCACTGTACTGATGTGTGTAAACCTTCAAGTGATACATAACTAATCTGTGTTAGATTGATGTGGCTGAAATGCAAAACCCAACCTCATTGGGTTAATGTGGACAGCAATTGTAAGATTAATTTTTATTATCAATTAATGATCTGTGGGGTAGGTGGGCAGGATGGGGAATACGGGAGTATGCTTAAGGGGGTTTTAATGTGTGTCAGTGACAGTTTTGCTTTTTGAAAGTGCTGTAGAGACTTTCTCAGGCTCTATAATCATGTCTGACTGCTCTCTACTAGGCAGAAGGTGAAGAAGATTGTCACTCTGATTTGGTAAGAACCGATGACAATGAAAGACACGGTGAAGCGAATCTTCAGGTATGTCTCTCATGCTAGTGGTGTTTTACAAACATGTTACTGGTGTGATTTAAGCTGCATTACTATGCTCATTTAGTTACCACACGTTTGTTGCTCTGACAGATGTTCACTCTGTCTGCCCTTTCAAAAGTGAAATACAAATCCTGCATTGTTTTCCAAGTGTCAGATTAAGTCTTCAGTTATCTGTATAGATGAAAAGAAAGCTTGTGGCAGATCTGCAGTTTCTTTGAAGAAGTGTAGAAATTGGACAGCGGTTTCTGTATGGATCAAATTCCAGTTTAAGTTGTCATTCTCTGCTGGAGCAGAAAGTTGATGAAAGCAGTCTAATAGAAAAGTGTATTCTCACTAGATATCTGTGTAGTTGCTTCCCAGAAGTAGTGATGATTGCAAGAGATATGTAAAGTGTAACTTCAAAGATGCTGAAAAAAATGCATGACAAGAATTATAACTTACTTTGTTTCACAGAGCATAGTCCTTATTAAAGAAGAAAGGAGTGTAAGGTATTATTTGTATATTATGTAAATGACAGCTTTGATTGCTGTAAAGCACAATATGCCTATGGACAAAAAATTAAGTTTTCTGAATTTTAATATGAATAGTTAATTGACTTCTTGCTTAAGATAACTCTGCATGAACAAGAGCAAACATGTCTAGAAAGTATACTTTTCTATGGAGTCTTAGGTCACAACTATAGTACTAACAATCACTTCTGAAACATCAGTTTTTCTTCTGAGGTGAACAGTCCAGGTAAAAGCACTTACGTTACTGAATGAAATTGAACAGGTATTTGTGCACTTTTTTTTAATTTACTATAAAACAATTGCGAATTTTGTCTAAACTCATGGGAACTATTTAAGACTTGGAAGTGTGAAGCATAATTTTGAAATTCTTTTCTGTGTTTATAATACTCCTCAGAAGATGTATTGTTTGACTATGTGATACTAATTCAGAATTAATCGTATTTTTTAGGCAGAGCTCCAGATGTTCAGAGCTCAGTGGATGTTTGAGCTTGCCCCAGGTGTGAGTTCTAGTGGGTTGGAGCCGCCACCATGCAAAGCGTCTTCAAAAGGACCTGGAGTAAAGTCTGTAGATGCCAGAAGGACACAGGAGATAGCAAAAGAGGAAAAGGTACAAAGACATAAATGTATAATTTGGGCAGTTTTTTGTGTGTGTGTGTTAGTATTGCAGTATAACTGTCATAAAAGCTAATGCTGAATTATATATAGAGGAACAAGACAGGTGATTAACCTGTTGTCTCCATACAAATGTCTTTCCATAATCTTCCACTGATTTTTCTTGTTTTTTGTTCTTGGCTTTGTGTCACCTTCCCAGTCTACTTTCTTAAAGGCTGTGGGTAAGAGGTGAGCAGCAGGAACTTAGAGAGCTTGTTGATTGTGAATTTTAGTTACGGCTTGTAGCATATTGTAAGTAAAGTGACACTGCACTTATATTTGTAAGGAATTTAAGAACTGTTCTGTGTAATTTGTTTTGCAGGCAAAAGAACTTTTCCTGAAGGCAGTGGAAGAAGAACAAAATGGGGCCCTTTATGAAGGTAATGTGAAATAAAGGCAATGTGAAAGTACAACGAACATCTTTACTGCAGCAGAATCTAACCCTCTAATGTGCAGGATGGCATGATGCCAGTGAACTTAAACTGCAGACTAATAGTAATTTGAGAGCTCAGTTACTCAGATAAGTAAGCACACTTGCTATAAAAGGAACATAGTTCTAAGGCTGAGGTGAAGCTAAAGTGAGATCAAGAGAATAATCTTTAGCTTTCAGACAAAACAACAGCATTTTAAAATCTGGCAATTTAATGAAGCACTGGATTGCTCCTTCATATAACATACTGCTTCTTATGACTTTTGTAACGTGAAAAAAGCATAGTAATTAATCAATGCAATATATTATATTTCCTGTGCTCACAGTTTTCTTCATTTCACTTTGAACAGAACTACTTAACCCGTGGAATGTTTTGTTGTTTCATTATTTGTTTTTTCATTTGTTTAATTTCCACAGCATGCTAAAATAGCTTCTTTAACAATTCCTGAAGTGAACATTTAAATCTGGTAGTCTTATGTTAAAAGGTTTCCCATAAATATTTAAGATGCTTAGCTTGCTTGCCCTCTTGCTGTCAGCATTAGTAAATCTACAAATTCAAAGTTTTCTTCCTCATATTTGGTTTTCAGACTATATAGAGTAAGAAGTCCATTCTGACTTCAGGTCCTGTAGGTGTGTAGTGGGAATACCAGTTTCTATTTCTTCTATGGCAAAAAAAAGGAACACAGGACATATGTGCCATCCTGCTCATCCACTAGAGGTATTGGTCTCCTTGGTTAAAGTGCAGATGCGACATATGTCAAGATGTGCAGAACTCTGGGAGCTCCTAAACTCAGCCACCTGTCAAATACAAAATTTCATCTCTGCCATGGAAGTTTTCTTTCCCTTGCAAGGTGTTTCTGATTGTTGTTCCAGATCTCAAATGAACTGAGTGACATAAGAGTCCCCAGTAGGTAAGAAAAGTAGTTGGTCGGTTTCTAATTTATTACATACTTTTACAGGGCAAGATTATGTCAGGCTAAGATATTTTGTGTGTTTGGTATAATTAAATGCACATTAAAAAAGGACATCAGAACTAAGTCTGGTATGTAATCTACCATATTGGAAATTACGTAGTACACTGTAAAGTTTTTTTCATACCAACAATTTCCAAGTAAATTTAAAAAAAATATGTGACAAAAGCAGTCTGTTTAAGCACTGTGTATATAAAATGAACACTGTAGCTTGAGTGTATTCCTTGTATGTTAAACATAGCAGCAGAGAAGTAGTAACATCTAACAGTTGCTTTCACAGATGTGTTTTAGGCATCTGGATTGCATGAATCCATTATTTCTCATTTGAATTTGATTAGAGACTTAAAGAAGCAAAACTAAAACTGTTTCTACACATACATCTCTATGAGACCTTAGAGACAAGGTCCTATGCCAGACACAGATATATTACTGAGCACATGTCAGGACATCTGTTCTCAGTCCGTAGCTTTTGATCTGCTGATGTGGCTCAGGTCACCAGAATCCAAGTGGCATTTCAGCCTGCTTCTGAAATCTGCTAATAGCTGACGTGAGACAGCTATGTGCAGCAGCTTGTTCGTGTTTAAGTACAGTACAGGTGTTGCTGCAAGATGAAATGCTAAAGTTGACACTGATCTCAGTTTTGCTGACTCCTGGTATTCCTCATCCTCACCAGCCGAAGGATACTACTTGTCAGTCACCAGCCCTGAAATGAACTTGAAAAAACAGGAATACTTATTTGCCCCAAAGTCAGGCTTCTGAGATTCACTAGTGTGTTAAATTCTGAGCTCCACACTCATTGATATTTTATGTTGGGTTTTGTTTTCAAGGGTCCAAACTGAGGGAAAGTTGCCCTCTGATCAGCATGTGGGAATACAGAGACATGAATATGTATATGATGTTAACAGTGGTATTAAAATGACAACGTACATACAGTGAATCCGCTTACAGGATCCACAGAGTTAACTCAAAAGAAAGACACCCTGCAGCTTAAATAACAGTTCATTCCCATAGGGTGATTTTCCTGGGCCTGTTTCTCTACTTGTGTTTGTAGCATCTTTGGAGTTTTAAAGGCAGAAGTACTTCTCTGTGTCCTAGAAGAAATCCAGTCTGTCAGTTTTACCTTCACATCCCATAATCTTGTGCTTGCTGTATAGCTTTTTGGCAAGGCTGCTTTCCTCCAGTCAGGTTCCTCACCTTCCATGAAGTGGCTTGCTTCATTGCTTTCTGTAACTTCCAGCGTTTTGCTACAGTAAAATTTACTTGTGTCTGTTATTAAGTTTTAAAATTACAACACTGTTTTGTTGATGTTTCTCACCTCCATAATGTTGTATATGTCTGAGTGACTGCACAGTGACTGCAGGACTTTAAGGTACCTGCATCATCTGTCAAATTTGCTTTCATGTTCCTCGTGGTTACTTGTGAATATAATGCCTAAAATCTTTATGGCTTGTTGAGAAAGCTTTTTAAGTGCTGGGCCACAAACAAAATCAAGACTTTTTAATGTTTTAGTGTAAAATTTTGTGCTGCATAATTTAATTAGTTGTAGCTAAGGTGAATCTGTAAAAGATGAAGCACATCTGAGCAAATGTATTATCCTGGAAAAATACATTGAATTTTTAGTTTTGAAAATAGGTGCTTAACGTACCTCTCTTCTGTATCGAATTTAAACCTAATCAGTTTAGACTAAATAAGATTTACTAGGCAAAGGCATTTTCTGCCTTTTTAATGCTTTTAGCTGAAGCCGTCTCTGAAAAAACCCTTTGCTTTGATAAGCTAGTGTAGGTATCAGACACATTTAAACATTAAGCCTTTATTTTCAGCCATCAAGTTTTATCGTCGAGCAATGCAGCTTGTACCTGACATAGAGTTTAAGATCACCTATACACGGTCCCCAGATGGTGACGGAGTTGGGAACAGGTGGTAAGTATAAAAATTTACTAATTAAGTGCATAGGAGTACTGAAACCTGAAATTTTGTTCCTAAAGCACATGAATACTTTGCTGTGCTGCACAGTTGTAAGTTTCTCAACATTTGGAAAACTTGTCCTCTTTCATTTGAATAAACTGCTACAAAGAAATTTTACAGATGCATTAGTCCAAGGAAGACTTTTCTATACTGTAGTTCAAAGAAGGTTACAGGCTTTGTTTTTGCAGATAGTTAAATTCAGTGAAAGTTTTACAAATAGTTACATTGTCACTTAAAAAAAAGAACAAAAACAAAACCAGTTTTTCACTTTATTACTTTTGATTTCTGAGTTGTGGGTTTTTACACATTTGGAATCATGTACAAAATTGTAGGTGGCAAAAAGATCAATTAGTAAAAGCTTTGTACTGTGGAATAAGCATAGTAATCATAGTAATTAAGCAAGGGAATATAATACCGTTCTTGTGCTAACACAGCCAATGGAGAGCATTTTCAGTAAGTGGAGCAATATATTTAGAAGCTTATAGAGTAGTTGAGTCTTTCCTCATTACAAGCATTGGAATACCTCTGGCCTCAGCGCACCCAGATGTGCAGCAGCTTAAGACTGGCCTGACTTGAGCCCAAGACTTAACATTTGAGGACAGGATTTGAGTTAGGGCCAAAACTTCTGTTATTTTTCAGATGCCATAGTGAAGACAAGCTTATGATAGAGAGCTTTCCAATTCACTGTTTACTGGTAGCAGGCATAAATGCTGCTGATACTACAAGAAATCAAGAGTTTTAAAACTGAAGCTAAAGGGAGAAAGTCCAATCATGTTCATGTGGTTTTACTCAGTCTTCTTGCCCTAGGGCATGACAGCTTCAATGCAGTAGTTGACTCCGTATAAAAGAGAGTAATATGAGCTAAGTGCTTTCTTTAGTTTAAGAACTAGCATGAAATCTTTGCTATGCATTTCTGCTCTAGAGAAAATACTGGATGATAAACTACAGTCATACAAAAATTTTGGTTTCCTTAAGATTATTTTCTTCTTTCAGCATCATTTTTTTACTCCATTACACCTCTGTGATTCTGGGGTGTTGATCTGCTTGGGGGTGGGAAGGCTTTACAGAGGGATCTGGACAGGTTGGATAAATGGGCTGAAGCCAGTGGTATAACATTCCAAGGAGAAGCACTGGCTCCTGTGTTTTTGTCACAACAACCCCATGCAACGCTACAGGCTTGGGGTTGCTCTTCAGTGAATAACACAGGAGTAAAAAAATAAATCCCTAATTGTTTTCAGTGTCTTACATTACGACAAAATACAGCTTCCTGTCAATTATAATTTATTCCTGCCTATGGCTTATATTAGAGGAAGTAAAAGAGGAGGTTTGTCTTCTCATGGAATCAAACAGTTCTTCAGTGACTTCACTAAAAATGGTGAACTCTTAAATACAAAAAGAAACTGGAACTGGAATTAAAGAAAGTTGCTACTGGCAGGGGGATGCCAGCAAAATCTAAACTAACTTAGATTGCAGTAGGTGTTTTATTGTATGATGAAATGAGATTTCTTTAAAAACATACAGGAAACAGCTATATTAAGTAAGGGTAAAACAGTGGGTTGGTGCCAAAAGAACAGTATCTGTTGGTATATTTTGTCCAGTATCACAGTGTTGGCATTTCCCCTTTTCTAGTGTTGAGGATAACAAAGAGGAGGACAAGATGGCTGATCTTCTGTCGGATTTCCAGCAGCAGCTGGCTCTTCAGGAATCTTCAGTCAAACTTTGTCAGCCTGAGGTTGATGTCAGCCAGACCCATATCTCAGGTATGAGTTAACATACGCTTAGTGTAAGAGTTCAGTTTCATATTTTACTCTATTAAAACATGTCTCCTTCATTCTAAAGCCACTTCTAAAGAAATGTACACAGTATCTGTTTACTATTATAGTTAGATGTAAAGGAAAAAAGATTATCAACTGGCTAAACAGATCTTGCTTTCATGCATGATTTTGCCTTTATTGCACAAGGTTTTATATATAGTACTGCTACTAAGTACAATATTTCAGGATCAGTCATACTTAAAAGTAGCAATTTGTAGGAGGAACACACTTGCTGTGTATTCCAGTTTTCCTTCCACTTAATGTTTGAAGAAGTGAAATGTAGGTTTGGGGTTTTTTGTTTGTTTGTTTGCAAATTATTGCAAGATGATGACATTCATAATCTTGGAATGCCAGTTAACCCTTAGAATAAGACAGGATCAGACATCTGCTATGTAACTGACATACTGAATATATTTATTTCCCCTCCCTAGTGTACGAGCCAATTTTTTTGTAGTAGTTTTGGTGTTGTTTTACACAAGTAAAGCTTAGGGCCAAGGTAGCATTCTTCACCAGAAATACTATAATATTTTGTCTATAGGGTGTGCCCAGTATCTGAAGCAAAGTGTCATAATGATCCCTAGTTTACTAGAAAATTAGAAAAATGGATGATAAAGTCTTTGGCTGACGAGTGACTATCTAGTAAGAGGTTTTTAATCCTTTGCATCTTCCATTCTCCAAGGCACTAATTGTTCACCTACCAAAGTGCTCATAAGTCGCCAGAGACTATTTTGTACCTTGTAGCAATAATCTGCACGACGTTTTTTTATACTGGAACATTATTTTAGTGGTTACAAATACAGAGAATATATGACTTCTCAATAACAAAACATAGAATTAAGTCAGATTCATGAAAGGAGAGTGTGTTAAATGAACACAGAAACTGGTGCCTAGTGATGTTATGTACTTTTTATCATGTTAGTATTCTGAAATGTGAAACTTAAGTTTTATCAAATTTTGTAGCAAAACCAATCTCATTGGATTTGTGAGAATGTACCAGTGCAGTCTTTTAAGAAGCATATTTTTTCACTGAAAAACAGTATCCTATTAAACTGCAGTCTCTGCCACAGTATTTACAGCCAGTTACTGTTTGGTGTACCTTTGTGCCACTCAACTGCTTTCTCCATTTGAACTCAAAACAGTTACACTGAGTAAAATCATCAAGTCTTAGGTGCACGTGCTGATACAGTTCAAGTCATAGGCTCTGGAAAGAAGCAGTATTTGGAAATAAATGAAGTGTAATTCCTGATGGTATAAGAGAAGTAGAAAGGTAGTAGAAAGAGTTTTGCCTTAATTTTCCAGGACTTTTCCACTGAATGCTAGGAAAATTATTATATGATCTTGTGGTGCTTTGATGACGATTCTGTCATTATCTTGTATTACATTAGAAAAAGTCTTTCAGCACTAGAGTGCTGTGTGATAGCATTTTCAGTCACTGGAGCTGTACCACAAAATATAGAGTGATACCATATCAATTTCATAGTGGATACGTTGGGTTTAGGACCTATCCAGTACTGACCCTGACCTGAGCTTATTTAGCTTGGCATGCAAAAGCAGTATGCTTTGAGATAATGTTACACACTAGATCAGTTTGAAGAAATTACTGCTTCACAGTCACTGTGCATGGGCAATGTACCTGTGGAATTTTTGGTGTAGCACCTTACAGTTGTGGATATTTGTAGTCTAAAGCTATGTTTTACCCTATTATCTTGCTATAATGCGCTTCTAGCTCTTGATTTTTGTGCTTTCATTTCGTGACTTTTTTCTAAATGTAGTGACTTTTTTAATTGAAGGTTTTTGGGGTTTTTTTTGTGCTCTGGCTGCCATATGAAAACATTGGATTTTTTTAATGGAAAGTCAGAACTTCAGTAATGATCAAACCTGGATTGTAGATAACCTGTTGATTTACAGGCTACCGTCTCACAAGGATTTATTTTCTTTTTGCAGTGTTGCCTATGGAAGTACTAATGTACATTTTTCGATGGGTGGTTTCAAGTGACTTGGACTTAAGATCATTGGAGCAATTATCTCTTGTTTGTCGAGGATTTTACATTTGCGCCAGGTATTGTAGATAAGTTATATAGAGTGAAGCTTCTCTCTGCTCCAGGGAAGAAAAAAGCCCTTTTTTATGCTCAAACGTGTAAGCTCTGTAGAGGTGGATAATAAATCCATAGAGTGAAATTGCTTGTGTTGGAAAGGTGGGTTTATGGATTTTTTTGCTTTTATGGTGCTAAATCATACATGTTGGAGTGCGCCCTGCTTTTTCTTCCTGTGCCAATTTTCACGTTATGCTCCTCACAGTGCTAATCAGCTTTTGAATACACCACTAATGGTGTGTTAGATAGATGAATTCACTGTAATAAAAGATGTTGTTGGAAGTCTTCCTTGCTCTGGTCTGTTTGAGAGTTAAGAGTTGCAAGATCTCCAAAATAATGTTTGTTGTGTTGACATCCTGATATGCCCACACAGAGAAGTGACAGGCTGCTGCAACGTTGTTCTGTACTTGGCTGAAAATGGCATTGTGTTCTTGAATTTCAATGGGACAAGGTAGTAGTTTTCAAATGCTCCAGGACTAAGCAAATCAGTCAGTGTTTTTAAATTAAGAGCTATTGTTGTTCAAGAAAGTTTCTTTCAGTTGCATCCAAACAAAATAATGGAGTATATATATATTTAGATGCATAAAAGCTAAACAAGGTTTTTAGAAAAATCATGGGGTTTGCTTTTTTCTCATTTTCGCTAGAGATCCTGAAATCTGGCATCAAGTCTGTTTGAAAATATGGGGTAGAAGCTGCAATAAGCTTGTTCCATATACCTCTTGGAGGGAAATGTTTTTGGAGAGGCCTCGTGTTCGATTTGATGGTAAGGTGTACTTGGATATAGTTTTGTTTGTTTGTTTTTTTACTGCATGTAACAGTAACAGAAGCAATCAGGTGGGTTTGATGTTTTTGATGTTGTTAGACCTAATCTGAATTTGTTTGGGCTTTTGAATCTGTAGAACATCTAAACGAAAGGGAAGGGTGCAAGGGAAGAAAATAAAAACCTTCTGTGTATCTGAGTAACCAAAGTAAGCTCAAAAGGTTTAGATTATTGTTATTTTTTCATCTTAAATATTCTGTGTACTTAATTTTTGTTTGTATAATTATATCTTCCTTTCCTGTAGGTGTCTATATCAGCAAGACAAAATACATACGTCAAGGAGAACAATCACTTGATGGTTTCTATAGAGCGTGGCACCAAGTGGAATATTACAGGTAGAACTGTAGTACAATGAGTGAGTGAAATGTTTCTCTCTCTTAAGTTTTTTAAATCCAGCCCTCAATATCACAAGCATTAACCATTCTGTAAAACTCAATGGAACTACCGCAATGTGTAAAGCTATGTTTATTTTTTGATAATAGGCTTTAAGAAACAGAATTTGTTATTGTAATTAGAGGTGGGCTTAGAAACACATTTCATCCTCAGTTAACCATTTCATGTGGATAAAACTTAAACAGTAAAGAACAGCAATACTTGTCTAAAGATTTTTTTATCCAAATTACTTGTGTTTTACGTTTCCAATGTAATAATTGTTTTCAGCAAAAGGAAAACAAGCGATTATACAAGAATTGTCTTTTAACTTACTTTTAACCAGTTGTAAAATCAAGAGGCTGGGCTGTCTCAACTTGCTGTAACTACCTTGCCATTTGTTTCCTCAGCCTGTTTTTATGCTGTTTCCCTCTTGCTGTGGCCAGCATTTGTTGTTCCATTCTGCTGTCCCTTCTGAGGCTGGATGCTGTTATTAGAAACCATGGAATCTTGGGTCTATTTCTGTAGTCTCACAAACAGTAGCATAGTATCTGAGTACTGCAGGAATTGATCAGATCCCAGAACCTGAAAAAGTCCACATGACATTGTCCATGACATGTACTGTTAACAGTAATTAAGATTTTGATGCATTTGTCCCAATGGATGCTCTTGAGTGGAGAAGCTTACTTGAGAGTAGTTTTGATTCCAGGGTGGCCTTCTTGTTTTGATAGAGGTGAAAAAAATCCTAAACTTCTGCCCTTTTTCATAACTCTTCATAACTTGATCTTTCAGTCTTCAAAACTCTCTTTTGATGTCTGCTCTCTTTTTTTTTCTGTTATGTGTGAAGAAATGTATTTTCAAATCCTGTTACCTAGTAAGTTCTATATCCTTCTGGGAAACATCCTGTGATTTATTAAAAAAAACCCCTAACAACCCACAGCACAAAAGAAAAAGGATATGTTTTTAGGTTTATGTTGTGTAATTATATTTTTGCAGGTATTTGAGATTCTTTCCAGATGGCCAAGTTATGATGCTAACAACACCTGAAGATCCTCAATCTATAGTTCCTCGCTTACGGACTAAAAATACAAGGTTTTTGAAATAAAATTCATCTTGCTTTTGCCTGGCAATTTCTGTTTACTTTTGTCTCAGATTCTGTATATTGGCTTATTAAAACAGGAGTAAAAATAGAATGTTCTTTATATTGTATTATAGATATTCATAGTTCTCTTCTGAGAACTGCAAAAAATTATTATTTGTATGCAAAGATGCCTTTGAATTTAAGGTGTTGACACTGTAATTACATTTCCTTTGCAGGGTATGTGACTTTAGACTTTGAAAGAAGGTAGATGGAAGGATATATGCAATTAGCTTGGTGGTTTTAGAATCCTTTTGAAGATAATATTTTGTTATTGACTGCCTTCTCGTAATTCCTTGACTGTTTGAAGGAAAGTGAAGATTTTAGTGGGATAAGACTCAATTATTGCTTGATTCCTTTATGATGTTTGCACAAACTTATTGAGAGCAGAGAAAATTGTTAGTTCAGAACAGGTTTGAGCTGTTCATTGGAAGTCTGAAAGTATTTAGCAGTAGGCTAGGTAGAACTGACTAAATTAGCTTTACTGTCCTATCTGGGAAAATGAAAAGCAATCTTCCAAAATGCTTCCAATCACATCATATCGTCAGTGAGCCTGGGACTTTACTAAATGGAAATAAAATAATAGTTTCCTTAATTACGATACGCAACTAGTCTTCTTTTCATTGCTGATATTTGTATCATAAGTACATCACTCTTCTGAGACAGAGAGTGTTTCTGTGACCTTGACCCTATCCTCTTAACCTTCCAGAACGGATGCAATCTTGCTTGGCCATTATCGCCTTTCCCAGGAAACAGACAATCAAACCAAAGTATTTGCTGTAATAATGAAGAAAAAGGAGGAGGTAAATAGCAAAATAGAATAGTGGAAAAATAGTGTAAAGATGCGGCTTTTTAGTATTTTTTTTTCCTCAGACCGAATATTTTAGGGCACCCGAAGATTGGCATTACACCAGTGGATTAAAAAAAGAATTTTTTAAATGGTTGAAAAATAAATCACCATGTTTATTTATGTCTTACATTTTCCCCCACCCCCTTTTTATTAGGACAGATAAAAATCTGGTTCACATTTGCACAACAGTTTTCCCCCTAAAGTCTTAACTGCCGTGTGTGGTGCTATTAGGTAGTTTGTGAGCATTGTTAACAAACAGAAGGGCAGGATGAAGGGGTCATATTCTGAGATCAGCTTTGACTGTATGTAGTTCTGTTTCTCAACATTAAATAAAACTAAGCGGTATTCATTAATTGAACTCTGATTTGTCAACTTTCTGTCACAGTTATATCAACTTCATATTTTCTGACTAACAACGTGTCTGTCAAGAGAAACTTGTGAAAAGTTAGAAGTGTTGCATTACATTACAGTGAGTTTACATATTTTGAGTGCTGTCCTCCACACTTACCTTACTTTCTGCGAGAACTTCTATAATTAATGTCTAAATTGATGTATTGTCAAGGAATACCAGTACTTGCTTTTTAAGTATGAGGGTCCTCACAGTTACTTAGGCATCAGGATAAATAGTTACACAATGTGTTTCTTTGTAGGTCATGATACTTCTTTTCTCTTTGTACAGAAACCAATTGATTGCCCCAAATGCAGGTATTTCCGACGTGTTCCTGCACAAGAAA
This sequence comes from Psittacus erithacus, assembly GCA_009867235.2. Lineage (NCBI taxonomy): Eukaryota > Metazoa > Chordata > Aves > Psittaciformes > Psittacidae > Psittacus > Psittacus erithacus. The sequence goes on along the minus strand of WYDI02023487.1, from coordinate 58,258 downwards.
CAGATTACAGCTTTCATGTAGGACTACAGTTGTGCTCCAGTGGGCGCCAGAGGTTCAACAAACTTGTCTGGATACATCATTCTTGTCACATAACTTACAAGTAAGTAAATGGAGAATAAGGTCAAAGAAGGATACTTACCTACAGAAGCACAAGTCACATTAATTTGTCTGGTATTAAGTACAGAAGATGTAAAGACTGTGACACTTAGGAGACTTTAATGAAATGTCCTGAAAACAGTAACTGGTCCTGATTTGACAGATTGTAATGAACTTTTACTTTAGAAATCCCAAGATTCACTAACTTTTTATGAAGGTATAGGAAGTTTCTGAAGTGGTAGAACTGCAGTATTTTAGCCATTATTGTGCAGAGTGTTTGGATGATTTCAGAACTGAATTGAATGACTTAGTGTGGTGTACTAGTAAAGGGGTTTGGAAAACATACATTCATTGAGATACATTTCTTTTCCTCTGTGCATGTGCAAGCTAGAAATGTCTGCACCCTTCATGTGAGAACAGTAACATGTACAAACTAGGTAATCCAGCAGTGCAAAATATGGGCATGTGTCCAGCTGTTCTTATCACTAACCAAGTGAGAGTCATGGCCACTGTTCGTGCACCTCATGCTCTAAATTACTGTCAAGTTGGCTGTCCAGATGTTAGATGTCGGCATTTAGGGTGGATTTAGGCATTGTTTTCCAGTCTTCTTAATCTCTATATTCAGTGTTTTTACAGGGACGTAACTCAGCTGTTGAACTCTTAAGTATATAAATCTAGGAAGTAAACTACTGGTGGCTAGGAGTATAGGTAACTTTCATAAACAGAAAAATTACTTTTAGAAACCCTAGTTTTTCGTACGTAATTTATGAAGAAGTTGCAATATCACAGACATTCTTTTCAGTGTTGATTTTCTGTACTGCCCAAGTTCTGCTCTATGTCTCAGTATGGTGGTGACCTTTTGAAACTAGAATAAGGATGAATATAAAACACAGCTAGGAGGGCATATGTGTTTTGTCACTGATGTTCAGAAATACTTGGTTTTCTTCTTTTTAAGGTTTTGCAAACACAAGTTTTTACTGTCACTCTAATTCAAGGATCTAATTGAAACAAATTAATGGGTTTTTTTACTTCAATATTAATATGGTGACTTGAGTGACATCCTGCACTGTTTCAAGTCTAGGAGCTAATAAGAATGAAAGGAGAAAGTGGTTTCTTTGATATTAAAATAGAAGTGTGTAGTGTGATTTGGCCAGCATTCAAGTGCTTTCAGAACAAAGCAGCATGAAAAACACATTCTGGTTGTAGTTCGGTGCACACACTGTGCTGTGGAACATGACTGCATTATAGAGGGCTTCAAACAGCAACTTGTGTCTAATTTAGCTTCTACAATACTCTTTGCAGATCGACTGGTGAGACAGCTGTTACTACTTTCGACATTGACAAAGTGTACACCCCTTTGTTCTTTGCACGAGTGAAGAGTTTTACTGCATTTTCAGAAAAGCCGCTCTAAGAAACACCTTTTCCCCTCACAACTCTTGCATGAATAAAAGGTTGTAGCTAATGAGAACTTAAGTTATAAATGTGTATATATTTGGTACGTTTTAAAATTTTGGGGAATTTTTTGAAGACAGTATGTTCTATTTGATTATGAATGGCTGGGGTTTTATTTTGAGATCCAGCTTATGAGTATTAAACACCTTTACTTTGTGACAAGAATTTGATAACAAAATTTTGTTTGTTTTGTTTTGTGTTTTTCTTCTTAAACAGATTTTATAAATCAGTCTGCTTAAAATTTGGGTTTTCATCTGCCTGGACACTGGTTTGTCCAAAAGGAATTATTATAGGAAAATCTCACTGTCCATGGGACAGTGTGTGTGGTCTCTGGTGAAGGCTTGAAATGTGAAGAGGAGAAAGTTGTCTGGTATCTGTTGAACTGTGTGATTTAAAAGAACTTCAAATAAATGTTTTCTTTAAATTAAACTTACTTTGTTTGCTTTTAAGATCTGACATTTTGTCAACATCAACCTTAAGGCTAAAAAAAAATCAAGGACAAGCAAGCATGGAGTATAAAATTTAACCGTGAAGGTACATCCCCACCAATGCAGTGATGTCAATTGGTGATAAATTCAGTTTGATTTTGATAGAAGTTCAGTGGGGCCTGCCTTCTCGACAGGACAGGCACGAAGGGGAGAGGAATGTGGGCAGTGGATTGTTCTCTTATACTATAGGATGACTTTGCAGGGTACGTGGCTCTGCTTGAGAAGTGTTGCAGTGCAATGGTGAAATGCTGGTGTATACTGCGTGTGCATTGGCCAGGTATGAATGCACAGCTAAGCAGGGCTCACTTGAATCTGGCTATAATGTGTTTTAACCCTTCACCTAACCTTGCTACAGATGCTGTAAACCCTTTGGGCATTTGTTGTACTAAGATAAATTTGGAGGCTGCTGTAGATGTTCAGGTGCTGTGTACTGCTAATGATGAAGTGTACCTTGAGGTTTGGTGCAGGTACTGTATGCTGCTTTTCCTGCATATATCGCTTGGGGGTGTAGTGCAGACACTGTAATGCTGCTTCTTATATATGTATCTTGGATTCTGAAAGAACTGAAGCTTTTTAGTGTAGTTTTTAAAAGCCATTTTGCATAATTTACCTTTGAACATTGCCTTTGAAAATACTGACCTGGACTTGAGGATTAAAATGTGACAGTTGTTGAAAGAACTATACTTGCTCCATAATTTATAAAGTGTATCTTTGCAAGGAGCCACATGATTAAAAATACATCAATAAATCATGATTTTGAACATGCAATCCCTTGCAGTTCCTTATTTTGACAAGAAATTATTTTCCTACAGTTAAAAATGATTAGTTAGGATTTACCATGCATAAGCTACATGCTAGAAAAGATTGAAGTAATTCGGTAGAATTAATATCTTAATCTCTTAACACTGCTTACAGGTTATCTGAGAAAAGCAGAGAAGCTTTCAGGTATGTGAGTTCTGAATTAGATGTGTATATCTGAAACTAGGTAATCTAACAAGACTCTGCCTACTGCCCTTCTTTGGCCTATGTCCTTAAACTGCAGTTACACTATTACTTCATACAACAGCATTTAATAAAGCATGTACCATGTTCTCATTGCTGAAGGGAGAAGCATTTACTTAGAATATCAACTTCATGTTTTGAAGTATTGCCAAGTTTGTAAACAGGGAAGCATGTTAGGTACATTTTTGTTGAGGGTGAAAGACAAAGACCTGATTCTGCCTGCTGATGAGTATCAAAAGTTTTTGTCACAAAAATCAGAAGATGATTATTTATTTAGATATAGTTTTGTCCAGTAACCAAGTTGGGTGTAATAGAAGAGCTTTTTGATTCAAGCTTTTTTCATACCAAGACTTACCTGCTGCTTCTGAGCTTTTGTTTTTTCTTGCCTTGACCATGTGTTGGAAATATATTCTGAGTGCAAAGGAAAAGCTGGCTAATGTCCTGTTATAAATTGAGATGTTGATTCAATGGAAGTCTCAGGCAATGATGATTTTAAGATTATATGAAGTATTCCTTCACCAAGAAAATCATGTGAGCCTTCTATCTGTGAGACAGCTGCAATTAATGTGCTTGCTCCTCTCCATTTAACAATGAAGAAAAGTCAATAAGAAAGTCAGCTTAGTTTTGTCTTTTGAAATGGTTCAGCATATACTATTACTGGCTGTTCACATGCAGTTATTAAAATAGTACTTGTTTCAGCAGAGAGAACTCGTTACTCTTCAGTTGTTCTGTGTAGTGTTCTTGAAGTCCAAGGTTTTAGTTGCTAAGCACTCTGTTCTTACAATTTAGTTCTGTCATCCTTTGAACTGCCGTATAAAGACATTAGTTGGTAGAACTAGTTTACTCCTGGAAAATTGTCCTTTATTAATTATATTAGCAAGTTGAATAAAAGAATAAGGTATACACCTATGCAGTCCTTTTTCCCAAGAGTTTATTGTATGAGTTGAGACAAGTTCACTTCTCAAAGTGGAAGGAGGGCTATGAGAGGTGACAGAAACATTGTTCTCGGAGCTGTAGGTCTCTTTTATGCATTGGATTAAAGACAGAATGGATAGTTCTGTGGAGAGAAGATGCTTAAAGGATCAAATGGAAATTGGCAGAAGTTAAGCCTTTGTGTGTATTGCTGGGTTGTAGGTAGGGGGAGGAAGTGGAGACGGTGTGATTAAGTGCAGGGAGCTAAGGACCGGGAATGGACACTTTCCAACTGCTTCTGATTCACTCGGTAACCGTGAGCTAAGCTGGCCAGAATTGAAAAACACGTTGTGTTTATACAAGGTTTTTTGATTAAAGAAAGAAAACAATAGGGTCTGTTTCTATTTTTTTAAGCCAAGAAAATTCCTCTGTAATGTGTGCCAGGGTATTTGGAAACTTTTGTTGATGATAGAATGGCTGAACTGTTGTGCTTTTCTGTTTTGTCTTTTCTACTGCCCAAGATGAGAAAGATATGAAAGTTTATATACATTTGCAGAACAGTTTGGGTTTCAGAAACTAATGTTACATATGTTACTTAGTATTAATAGCACCCGTAAAGAAATAGCTTCCATTTGGTAGTCACTCAGTCTGGATTCAAGCTTTGTCTTTTATGCTAAGACTTAGCAGCTTTCTTAGTAAAATGACTTTCATGTTTTCTTGCTTACGTTGTGGTTTAACTTGGCAGAAACCAGGACAGCTTAAAAGGAAGTTAGTACTTCACCATAGCTCAGTCTTGTCCAGAGTATAGTTCCTGAGTCCTTGAAATAATTCTTAAACCCACAAGTCCTAGATAATATTGACTGAAGCAAAGGATTTGGAAGAGAAACTAGTCTGTTATTGAATGGAACTTTTTGGGATGTAAAATGGCACTCTCTTAGGTAAAACTGCTTTCAGCTTTGGTAGTGTAGCCCATGTGAAAGGGTCCAGATGCACCACGCTGACATGTACCTATCCTTCAAGGCAGTAAGAGACAGGTGTTTAAATTACAGTACAGTGTTATTTTATGGAACACATATTCAGAGTATGAATAGAAAAATACCATGAAACGTGCCTGCTTCTGCGGACAGTGCATCTTTCAGAATTCCTGCCTTGGCCACTGCAGATATTCAGACATCTTTTGAGGATTGTAGCACATTTATTAATTTAGCCTTGGAATGCTCCATGAGAAATAGCTGGATAGGATGCAGAGCTAAGAAAAGTAAGACTAAACTCTGCCAAATTAAATTATTCTTTAATGTAGAAAGCCCAGATGAGTAGGCATTTTTTCCACACATTTTATTTCTGAATTAATTTTTCCTTGAGAAGAGACATATAAGCACCATGGCCTCTACATGTTGCCATGCTCATTTTACATGCAGTGTAAACTAGGATAGTGAGAGATTGCTGAAGTTGCTAAAACAGAAATTCTGCCTGTTTAGCTTGCAAACTTTTGGGCTTTTTTGCAAAGGAATGTCCTTGCTTGATGGTGGTTTGTTTATTTTTTTCCCAAAGTAGCACTACCCTTGCAGGTTGTGCCATTTGGTAATAAGAGCTTTAGGATGGGGTTTCCTGATGTGTGTTTGCTGGTATCAATGCACAATGTTGCTGTTCTGCCATTAGGTGGCGTGCCACAGTTTGAAGTCTTTTGTAGTTAATAAACTAAGTGTATTTAATTTTTCTTACAGCTGCTTTAAAATTTGAGAACATTCCACGAAAAATAGAGCAAATGCAACAAGCAGTAGTGTAGCATTACTTTTAGCGTGTCAAGCATTCAGCTCCTTAGGTTTCTGCACTAGTCAGACATCAACAATAACATAACTGAACAGGAATAAATAGGCTAGTTTTTCAAAGGGATTTTAAGTACCTGAATCTCAGAGTGGAGCTTTCTGTCCTGCGTTTGCTTCCCAGGCTCCAGAAGGACAGCCTCCAGATGGGATCTGAAGCAACCAATATGCGAAGCAGGAACATCCTTATGTGACAAAGGATGAAAGGATGGTGCACTGCAAAGAAGTATGTTTCAACCACTGGCACTTGTAGAGCATATGTTTCCTAAGCAGTGGTCATCATTTCAGTCCCTGCCGTGCTCTGAATGTTTCTATTCAGAGTCCAGGTTTGCAGGGACAAGGTTGTTGACCCTAGCCAGGGCCAGGCAGAGATGCTGCTGGGGGCTTTGGTCATCCTGTCCTGCGGTATGGGCAACGAATCAATCTGTTCTAGAGCAGCTTTAATAGAGAATCCCTCCTCAGAAACCCTATAAAACTGGTAAATGTGGTTTTGAATGAAGTACCTCTGCTAGAGGAGAGAGGTGAACCCATGAGCTGAAAGTGTGTTCACCTTCTGTATGGATCTCCCTGAAACTTTGATGTTGCATTGCCTGCTGTCTTTGGGAAGGAAGAAGGAGCAATCCTTTCTCATGTTTTTAAGAAGATGCTGCCAGGAGTATCTTGCTGAGAGAGGAGTTCAGGAAGTTCCTTCCTACACTATTAAGAAATTAGGTTTAGGTCAAGTACTTCACACCCCAGTGTTTATTGATCCTTGTTAGCCAATTAGGATAAGTAAGTAAGTGTTAACTCATAACTCATTTCAGCTGATTCCTTCCTCCCACACCTCGCTGATTTTTTCTGGGGGGGCATGTGGGATACCCAAGGAAAAGATTATTCCTATTACATAACCTTTGAAATTCAGGATACATTCCACAACTTCAATACTTTGGTTTTAGAAAAATCGGTGTAAAGGTCTTTAATTTGTTCAGGATAATGTGACATCTGCCTTAAATGACAAACGCGAATGTAGTGCTGCCTGGAAATTTAATCACATGGAGAACAAAATATTGAGTACCTTTAACTCACCTTGAGTACACATATTAATAATTGACAGTGTCTAGACAGATGGTGATCTGGAAAGTAAAGTCTAGAAAAAATAAACTTACAGATATTAAAGTCAGCTGCATTTCCCAGTGGTAATAAAGTGGGAAGCCTGTGAGGGGGAGTTAACTTCCCTAGCAGCCAACAAAACAGTTGGCATCATTTCTGTTTGGAACCTGCTCCTTTTTTAAGAAGTGTGCCTTTTTAAACATTTCACATAAACCCCATCAAAGTCTTCAGAACCTGAAAAACTACCACAAAAAGTAATCTGATGATAAGATGAATATTTGTCTGGGTATGTGCAACGTGGTGAATCAGGTTTTTCTTCTTTCGTCTTGAAGGACTAGAGTCTTTCATAAAACCAGAATCGTACAGTGTATCATCAGCATGTGGTTACTGCTATTCACAGGTACTAAATAAAAATGCTGGGGCGCGCTGTGATCACTGAGCTTCAGCACAGCAGCATTCCGCACCATCTTATAATAAAATTGCATTTCTGCTTCTCCTCAGGCCTGGAAGATGGTTTGCTGTAGAACAATTGCAATATAAACAAAGTGTAAACTTGTGGTATATGAACAGAGAAAAGATTACTCTTACTCCAGTTTTACAATCAAGTCTCAGTTAAGGTTTTCCAGAAGATCAAGAGCACTAGGTGATGTACTCTCCTCCAATTCAGTGCTTTTTGCCCTGCTGTAGTACTTCAGAACTACTAAAATACAGAGTTATTAGAGTGATGAAAGGTTGAAAATGTGGGTGAAAGTAAGTGTCTGCAAGCTTTTCAGGAGGTCTTGTGTTTGAAATGTGCAGAGCATGCCCACTGGTTTGGGCAGCATCTGTATGGCTAAATGCAGGGTAGGCTGAAACAAACCATGTCTTTCTACGCTATGTGGGGATGGAGCAGCCTCATGGTTGTGGGACAGCCCAAATGCTAGGGCCACTATCTGTGTCTGGGTGGTTCTAGGGAGGGTTCTGGCTGACCCATCTCCTGGCCTGGCTGTATGCCTTCGGCATGAGGCATTTGGGGTTAATGATGGAAAATCTGGCCTAGGCAGCTATGCCCAAACCACTCACATTTCATGTAGTAGTGATCTTGGCCTGTATGAAGATGTGTGTGAGCTTAATCTTTCCCCATTTGCTCTGAAGCTTTCCTGAAACCCAGGCCTGGGAGCAGGCTTAATTACTTGAATGGGCAAGAGCAAGACAAAGACTTTTCCAAACTGGAGGAAGAGTTACCCTGAGTTATCACTGGTAGAGCCAGTCACATGTAGAAACTGAGCTCCATAAAGGTAGTTCCAAGTTCCCACAGTGCAGTTAGGATAAGGTAAAACTGGACCTTTAATCCCTTGCTATAAATCTGCATTTATCAACTGGACTGGAATGGGATAACAGCTAGGAAGTTATAGCCAGCAGAGAGACAAAGAGACTATTTAGGTGGAAAAAAGATCGCATTGTATAGCTTACCTGGATAATAACAACTACCTGTAGCAGCAAATGTACGTGCGCTGCCCTCATCCTCCAGCGAACTGGCATCAAAGCCTGTCTGGATTCCAAGTCCTATGGCTGCTGCAGGTCAATTTTTAGGCAGTTCCCTAAAGAAAAGAAGTATTAAGCAGTCATCATGCCAGCCTGACAGTTTCCACCAATAACTTTTGAACTTACTGACCAGTTTCCAAATAAATTTGACAGAGGGACAAATTCAGATATAACCAGGTAGCAAGGGGTTTGATAAAAATAGGCAATGGGTAGAGATGCTGCTAGGGTCTCCATGGAGAGAAAGCCTGCCATCTGATGTTTATTTTCAGATTTTATATCATCACAAATGATCTTTTCAGTACTTAGGGTTTTTTATACTGTTCCATTATTAGATCCCAAAAAATCCGTGAGGGAGAGAGGCACAGGAAGCTAAGCCCCGGCTTCACAATTTCTGCTATGTAAGACCGTGGCTTTAATCAAGTAGGTAGAAGTTCTGAACGAGTTTTTTTTAGGTTAAGTTAACCTTCAAGAGTAAGTGTGGAAAAACATAAATTCACTCTGTGCAGTGACAGGAGGGAGGGAGGAGGCTGTGTGGAGTTCAGGACACCATATTCCCAAGATGAAGTTGTGATCAGGCTTGGAGGAGAGTAGCCCTATGCTGCCTGAGGCGGTGTGAATGGCCAAGAAAAACCCACTGACAGCATCAGAAGGATCTACTTACAAAAACTTTAAGCTTCCTCCTGGATAATGAGGTTTTCTTCTCTTACTGGAATAGGGCTGCTGAAAGACCAACCATTTAAAAATACTGAAGCACTCCCTTGGTGCCTGGGAGGGACATTTCCAGGAAGTGTCAATTTTACAGGAAAGAGCAAATCACAACATTATCACGGGGTAAGGCGGGATCAGAGAATGCAGAATGACAGCTTGGCAGGAGGCTGAGTGCTACCTATTGACAGCAAGATGCCTCATCTCCATCTCAAGAGTGGTGACTCTGTGAGTCTACAGGCTCACTGAGCAGCCCAAGCCACAGGTGGCCTGGCTCTCCTCCTCCTGCAACCAGGGCTGGGAGCCTGGGCTGTTGGTGTCGGCGCTTACAGCCACACTGCAGGAAGGCCACAGACATGTTTTTGAGACAGCTTTTCATGCAAACCATGGTAATGGAGAATAGTTTAATCTGACTGAAGATAAACCTTTTTCCTTACATTCATCAGTACTACCATATGTAAAGAAGTTAACAGTGAATGTGGTAATTTAGCAAAGTCAGGCAAACCTCTGCTCCCAAAAGCAGGGCTCCACAAGGCACTGGGAGGGAGCAGGGCTAAGCTGTACATGAGTTAGTATCTTTGAAGGAGTGTTTTTTGGAAGTTCACAAAAGGGGAGGCTGGCATGTGGCAAGATTTTTAGTACCATTGCAGTGAAGTACTCAGTGAGGGCCTCGTCTGAGTGCTTCAGTTCAGTTAGAGCTTGTCAAGTCACACCAGCACCCCCTGTTAAAGTCGTTGTACAACTATTGTTAGCTAATGTGCTATAAAATAAAATAAACCAGAACATACCTCACTTGAACTGGAGGAAAAACTTTCCTCTGCCCATTCCTAGTGGTGGGTTGGCCTGTTGGCCAAGAGGAGGAGACAAGAGCAGGTTACTGGAAGCCTGGTAGTTGGGTGATGCTCTTCAGATGAGCTTTGTGTGTTTCACTGCATTATACTATCTTTCTCTATCATTTCAGTGGCACAGCTGTGGTCTGTGCAGGTGATCCTGCACATGAACCCCACATCAGCAGGGAGCAGCTATACATGCTGCACTGCTTGGGGCTTTTCTGGGTCACTGCCTCCGAGCACCAAGCACTCCATGCCAAAGGGACCACCACACCCAAGCTGCATAAGTGTGAAAGTGAGAAGCAGCCCGCTGATGCAGACAGTGCCTGGATGGGGCTGGTGCTTTCCCTGACCCATCTATACAAAGAGGAGCAGCTCTGGGTTTTCATTTCTCCAGGGGTGGCTCTTGGCAGGTAAGTGGGGCCTATGGGAAGTTCAGTCCTTCTTGGTGGGGTGATTTAGTGCATGAAAGTATGGTAAGGTCAGGGGAAGATCACAGTCTGGCCTGAGGTTTTTTCTTTAGCACATACAAAGACTGAGAAGGGTCAATGGTTCCAGCGGAGTAAACTGTCTAAACATCAAATTACCTTGTATTTTAACTCACTTTGGCTATGGTCTATTTGTTCATCCTATATTTCACCCACCCCAAGGCCAGACACTGGTTCTTTCTTCTCCTGCCCTCCTCCTGCCTACACACTTGCCTTGGAGTGCAGGGTTCAGTGGGTCTGCATTGGCCTTTGCTTAACAGTTTCCATCAGACACGGAAAGCAACAAGCAAAGAGGACACTCTTGTGCAGTGGTTTGTATTATTCATGACTAATCTGTCTTTAGATGAGCAAATAAATTGGGCAACCCTTGGTAACAGAAGACGTAAACCACGTCACTGGTGATACGATTGCCAAATGATGTGAAGTTCGAATCTTGACAAAACTGGTTTTGAGAAATGAAAAACACTTGTCTGAGACAAGCCCAGCTAGGCAGCTTTGCTTCCTCAATTGCTAACTGGAAACAGAAGGAATGAGGTCAGAGTGAAAAGCTGGCCAAAAACCTTCCTGGCTTGCTCTGTCCTCTGAAGAGACTATCTGTGCCTCAGGAACTGCTTTCCATACAGGAGATCATCTCACATTGCTCACAGAAATAAAATAATCCAACAAGAAGAGCAAAGGATGGTTGTGGCATTCAGATTGCTGACGCTGCTGCCTGCAGTGTCCTTCTGCAGCAGGGTGTTCTCAATATGTCAGGCCTTTGGATGACTTTCCGGATGTGGCACATAGTACACAGCTAATTCAAGCAGAAGCATCTGGATATTGCAGTTGTCTGCTATGAGAACTGCTATGGCTGATCCTAAATGCTCCCAGAGTCACAGAATAGCGGAGGTTTCACTGCACCTCAGTGTCCACTTAGCAAGTCCATCCTTCATGAGCTTGTCTGCGAGGATGTTACGAGGACAGTGGTGAAATCCTGGCTAAAGTCAAGATGAAAAAACATCTGCTGCTTCCTGTCTCCATCTACCAAGCCACTCATCTCATTGTAGAAGGTATCAGAGGCTAAGCACAATTTACCTTTGATAAATCCATGCTGACTACTCCTGATCGCTTTTTAGTCTTTCATGTGTTTGCAGTTTCCAGGAGGATTTTCTCCATTACCTTCACAGATTTTGAGGTAGAGCTGGCTGGCCTATAGTTCCCCAGATATTCCTTCTTGTTATCCTTGAAGACAGGAGTGACACTGCTTTCTCCCAGTCTTCAGGAAGCTATACCAGTCACCTTGACTTTTCAAAGATGATTGAGAGTGGCCTCACAATGACACCTGCCAGCTCTCACAGCACGCACAGGTACACCTTGTCAGGGCCCATGGTCTTATATATGTAAGGTTTGTTTAAGTGCTCCCTAACCTGGTTCTGCATCAATGGTGACTCCTCTTTGCTCCAGGAGGTGAGAATGTTGGTGAAAGGCAAAAACCTTATAGTGCCTAGGGACTGCAGCAGGGAGAAAGGAGCATTGCTTGAATCAGGGCCAGTCTGCATAGCTTGCACAAGAGCCAGGTCCAAATTGTTTAGAGCGTTCAGATGTGCAACGTTAATATCCTATTCAAGCTCTGGTTACTGATCGCGTCTGTTTTTACTCTGACACCAGCAGACACCCTTCATTTTTACTTCTTAAATAAACTTTCCATCTTCCTTTGCCTCCCTTGGGTCCCCACACCAGTCACTACCCTGCTACATAAGGCCTGTTCCTGGCACAGATGGGCCATATCTTTGCTGAGATTCACCACAGGGACCACATCCACATTTCGCTTGCAATAAAGTAGAACACATTAGATGGTCCCTTTCAAACTCCTTGGCCATAATTACTTAGAAAGGCCCAAATTATTACACTGAGGGGAAGCAGAGCAAAACTGCTGGGAGTACCAGCCAAATGGGTTAGTAAACCTCCCAAAGGCTGTAAGGAAAGCTTTATACAATTACTTAGGAGTATACCTCCTAAAGCTTCCTCAGCTGGAGTCCTTCCTACCACCAGCAGTTTGACACACTTGTTTTGTCTAAAAATATAGAGAATGCATTTAAAATCATATTTTAGAAAACAGTCCATAACTTTGCAGTTCATATAAAGCAGTTACAGCTTCAGTCTACCAAAGGGCAGGAGCTTTGTACAAGGGGTTGAATGCGAAAACATCTGGCTGTGCTCAGTCTAACCTGCAACAATTTTCACATGCAAAGGTAGAGGCCCTGAGGAAAGGAAGGCCTGAAAAAATGCAGGGTATGTGCCCAAGGCTGGAGAGATGTGGGTCAAATCCCTGTTCTGCCTTCTCATCTCCCCATTGGTATGACTGATACAAAAGCATTTCCCTTTCTCACAGTGATAGTCTGAGGATAAATATGTTAAAAAATGGGGGTGTCCAGCTGCTACCTTGTATTTATTAAGATAGCTTTTTCTGATTATATGTCTAGATTTCATTTTTAAATGCTGTATGAGTCATAAAAACACCCATAAAACTGTTTCTGTAAGATCCAGTCTGGCTAATGTATCATTCTGAGCAACATTGCTGTGCTTCTCTGATGGCCTCAGAAGAGCCCTTGTAGCTAAAAATATTTGTTTCAGAAAAGTGCAGACATTACTCCCAAAGAATTACCCCTTAAGTATTAAGGCTAGTGCTTTCAGAGCTAAGGCCTTGGGAAAGCAGCAAGTGTGGAACATCCATGCCATGTAGGGATATTTTTGTAAGCGTTGGCATTAGCTAGAGCCATGTGAAACAATGATAAGTCAGAACAAAACATTTTGCCTGTGTAATTATCCATATCCTGGCCTCCTTGCATCTCTGCTGCCTTCCTAATAGTTTACTGCAGCTGTGCCTTGCAAAAAAACATTTTCTGCAGCAGAGAAAAAGGTTACAGGGTTACCTGTGGGTGGATCCTCATGTATCAATTGGTGTTTCTTCATGAAGCTACCTTGAATAATGTTTTTGCTCAGTATATTTTCTTAAAATTACAGAGGATAATGCATCTAGTGCCATCTTTCACCTCTGATTCTCATCACTCAGTTGAGCACAAAACCTTAGAGCTGGTTAAAAGAGGCTTAAAGTAGCAACGTCCATATGTTTCTTTTCACATATCCCAAATATGTTGCAAAAATTCATTTTTGAGAAGGTCTGAGCTGAGATTGGTATCTTCATATTTTGAGCCAAACGGATATAAATCTGGCACTATTATTGACCCACTGTGCTGGTTGTACGGTGGAGGAAGTGGAGGAAGTTGCTGCCAGCACAGAAGTCACTGCAAGAACACAGAAAGGTTGAACTGACCCTGGCAGCTTATAAACCTGGAAAGCCTTTCTGCATTTAACCTTAGAAAAATAATGAAGTTTCCTCCTTTTTTAAAAGGAATAACATGTCCTCCTTGAGCCTGAAATACGTTTCTTTTGGAAACTTACTGGGTGCGATGAACGTTGCATGAATGGGTACTGGGTGTCCCCCCAGACTGTGGGATGGTCCTGGGTGCATGGGATCACAAGCTGCAAGAAGATAACAGCCCTGCTGTGGCAGGTAGCTGCTAAGTGGAGTTGTGCTCACAGGAGTAGGTTTCCTTTTGGTTCAGACTTAAAGGCAAGTCAACGAAAAGTTTCCTGCGTCTCAGGCAGGAAGACAGGTTTGGTAGTAATTGGCTTTTAGGGAGGTTTGGTGGTAAGAGTCCTTTAGGAAGCCTGTGAAAATTCTACTGAGTTTCACAGTACACATCTTCAAAGATTTGGAGAAATGGTCAATCACTGGGAAAGAAAATCAAATGTGAAGTAAAAATGGTAACAGTTGGGATTGGGACGGTGAAGCTGTGTAACAGGTTATGTGATGGGTTATCAAATCGCCTTTGCTGGAAGATTTTAAAATGAGGGGAAAGGGTTGGTGGGTGTAAAGAGAACTGATGGTACTTAGGTGGGGGAACACTGTCCAAGGAGCCCCCAAGCCTCACATCTGTATGGTACCATTGCTGAAAGGTGGTGCTGGCAGTGGTGCAGTGGACAGGTAAGGAATTCAGAGGAAAGGCAAGATGAGACAGAGCAGGATGAGAGGAGGCAGGGTCCATGCCCTGCTCGGTCCTTTGCAGGTGTAACCGGTTTGGCAGTTGCAGAGGAATCTTGGCTATTGGACATGAAGCCCCAGGGGACCTGTCTGTCCCTGTAGTCCCACAGCTCACCTCCCAAAGCACAAGCACTTATAGCTCCTGTTGATTTCCCTTTTTCTGTCTTAGAGGTGGAGGTTGTTATTACCCTTGATTAAAGTTTCCTTCTCTGACTTACTAATCCAAAGAATCATCATAAAAGACATAAAAGTTTGGCATTAGTGTGAGAGTAACTCACAAACTAAATGAAAGTTTGGTGAACTGACCTTCACATAAAACAGCAGACTGTCATTTTGTGATCTACATTTAGACTTTTTCCCTAAAAATCACTGCACATCCCCTGTTTCACAAACTGCAGTAAATATTTGGAAACACTCTACCAATATAATTTGTTCTTGTCTCATAAATGTCTCTGAACTCCACCTTCTTCAGTGAGAGTTGTTTCCCTAGTAACTAATATATTCGAAAGTTTTTTTAAATAGAGGGAATCTAAAAAGATGAAAACAAGCAAAAAAAGCCCCCACAAAACAATTGTAAGACTGAGTGTGTTTGATGGACACAAGGTACACCACAGTTTGAGGTACTGTGAAGTTTTTATTGCCACTTGTCTCGTAATACTGTCCTCCCAGACTCATCCCAATAAAAGGTGTACTTTGCCTTGACCTTCAGGGCACAACTTGCGTTTGCAGGCAGAGTAGGATACAGTCAGGACCAACAGCTGGATAGACCATGGAACTGAGGCTCTCTATCTTCATCATGGTTAAAGGAACCAGCCATGAAATGCGGCTCCAGACAGGACATCCCTCAGCTCTTTCTTGCAGAGGTGGCAGCAGGGATGTGTCTCACTGCCTTCCTCTGAGGGGCAAGGGATAGCAGCCCCTAAAACAGCCCAGAGAGCAGCAGAGGCAAGTCAAGCAGGGAAGCCATGCAGATGTGAGTTATGGGAAAAGATAAAGGAAACTCTGCTAAAGATCTCTGAGCTGACCACTAAGTTCAGGCAAGAAAATAACATATTCAGCCACTTGCTTTTTTAAACAAATGTCGGGAACTGGTAGATCCTGCTAAAATACAGCTTACGATAGTGGTCAGAAAAGTGGGTGATGTATGGAAAAAGATGCTGAAGGATTTGTTATAGTTTGCAATGAAAGAAATGACAAGTGGGTGGAAAAAGCAGCAAGCCACCTTGAACATATGCTTGTATGAAACTGGGTTCAGCCCGGCAGAGAAGCACTGCTAGAGCAAGCTCAGAGGAGGGCCACAAAGATGAGAGAACCTCTCCTGTGAAGACAGGCTGAGAGAGCTGGGGTTGTTCAGCCTAAAGAAGAGCAGGTTTTGGGGAGACTTCATTACAAGGGTATATGAAAAAGGCTTATAAGAAAGACAGACACCTTACTAAGGCTTGTAGTGATAGGAAAAGGAGCAACAGTTTAAAACTGAAAGAGATTAGGTTTAAATTGGACTTAAGAAGAAAAAAATTTTATGAGGGTGGTGAGACACTGGCACAGGTTGCCCAGTGAAGCTGTGGATGCCCCATTCCTGGCAGTGCTCAAGGCCAGGTTGGATGGGCTTTGAGCAACCTGGACTAGTGAATAATATCCCTGCCTATGGTGGGGGTGGAACTAGATGAAATACAGGTCGCCTCCAACCCAAATCTTTCTGTGATGATTCTGCACAATACTTTCGCAGGGCTGGTGCAGTGGAAGAACTTATCGCACTGCCCAAAGAAGCTGGAAGAGTGCAGAGGGGCACACAGGACATTGTGGTCCTTGAGGTCATTTGTCTGCACCTTCCACAGTCCCACAGGCTTGAACAAACTGCGTATCAAGGGGGTTTGAAATGCTACCAAAACGGAATGGCAGCAAGGTAGTCTGTCAGAAGAGCTGATACCTTTTATTAGACCAACAAAATAGTTGTAGTATGTATGTAGTAATAGGGGGAAAATACAACATTTAAAAAAAACCTGAACAAAGACAAGTCTTCAGGTATGAAAGCCCCTCCTGAGCCCTGCAAGAGGGGCCAAAGCGGGAATTGACACACTAGCACTTTGACATCTGCACTGCAACAGGGATGGAGAATTAGGCCTGTTGCCAAAGGAGGAGGTGGAGAGGACATCTAAAGCCAGTCACCGTAATGGGTACAGGTTAAAAAACATGTCGTTGTTGCAGTAGTTGAGACCCACATGGCACCCTCCCTCACCATCATGTCCTTCACTTCCCCTCAGAGGCACTGAGAGCTGCTGGTGGTGCTGTGCCCCACTCGCCATGGGGCAGAGACCTCCCTGAGGCGCAGGGTAGGGCAGTGGAGGGAAGCAGCCGCTGCTGTAGGCCAGCGGGGATTTGTCCTCACAGGATCCATCCCCCAAAGGACCAGTGCTATGCCTGAAGGGGCCATGTCCATCCTTCTCCATGGGCAGGGTGTGTGGGGTGCTGGGGTGGGTGCAGTGCTGGGGGGAAGGGGCTGTGCCAGGGACAGCAGGGCCGCTGCCAGGCCTCGCGGGGCTGGGGTTGCTCCCAAAGGCTGGGCTCCTGCTCCAGGCCAGCACCTCTACGGAGCTCCTGTCCTCCCCAGCTCTGGAGCATGGCAGCCACCCAGAGCAGCTGCCCAGCACTGGCTCCCGCGAGCTTTTGCTTATGTGTCCCCTGAAATTATCCGGTAGCAAGTAAGTGTCTGGCTTGGACAGAAGTGAAGGCAAAGCCTCCCGCGTCGGCACTGCACCTGTCAGAGACTTGGGAAAGCACGGCATGGGTTAGCAAAACAAGGGATAGTCTGGCAGCACGACATAACACCCGTCCTGTATGAGACACTCATGAATGCATTCCATTAATACAAGTAATGAAGCAGGTGCTGTAGCAGAACCTCCTTGTGGGGTAGTGTCAGTGGGCTTTAGGGGCAAACTAAACAGCGCTCCCAGACCACCAATCTGGATTTGTTCTACCAGATTTTGCTCAAAGCTTGTTTTACACTGAAAGAAGACCTTGCATTCACAGCCCTCAGCTCCCGCTGCCAGCATATATTAAATAAACACCTGAAAATTAAATTGTGTGAGTACACTTGACACCACAGATTCCTGTTTTCCTATGGAGTTTGTAAAAGCTAAATGTGATTTCTTAAACTGATTGTTCTGAAGTGATCTTTTCACTGCAATAATATTATGCTTCAGATTTTCAAGACTCTACCTGTACTTCTAACTAATAGATTTTCCTGTCTTTACATTTTTTTAACCCACAAACAGAAACTTCCTTCAGGAAGGGAGCAGCACACCGGAATTATCCTTCTAGGTCTTTTGTTCTGGATATTTCACAACTTCTTTAATTGCCCTAATTATTGGATTATAATTTTGCAAACTTTACTTCCTTTCAGAACACTCATTCTGTGCTACCATTTTTGATGAGTACCTACAGGTCTCTCTTCTTTGTAATTCTACTTTTGCATTCGTTAATTATAGTGATTTTGCTGACTGCCAGAGTAGCAAAGCTCCTTTCAGCTGTTCTCCACTCACCGTAAGAAGAAATTCCAACAACCTGATGTAGGACCCAGCCCACCTTCAGCTAAAGACCTGCTGACGCCATAGGGAAAACATCCTGTGTATCACTTGCTTTATTTTGGGCTCACAGTTTTCTCCTCCCTTGCCTCTTGTGAGCACATTAAAATGAAATCTTTTCAGAAGACTTTTTGCAGATTCAGTGACACAGATTTTGTGTGTCAAATCAGACTCCTGAGTTAGTCGTGTTGCAGCCAATATTGGCAGAACACAAATATGATGGGTTATTTACCCCCAGAGAACCTGCTGGACAGCCATGAACAGGGAAGCCAGCTGAGATTAAATGACATCACTCCAACTGCACAGAGTCAGACGAGCTGAACAGCAGGCTCTATACTTAGGTATTTAAGACATCTTTGGTCTGTTCCTACTCCCACATGATTCAAAGTGAACACTCCAGGAAGCTGTTGTAGGAAGGGAAGGAAGAAGACATAGAATCATAGAATAGTTAGGGCTGGAGGGAGGCTGCGTCCAGTGACAGGACCCAAACCTGATGCAACCTGGTCCAAAAGCTGCCAGGAAATGGTCACTGGTGCATGCTGTTCTCCTGACCTGTGCCAGGGCATGTTGTCTTGGAACACAAGTTAGCACTGGCCAAATCCATGGCAGGGACCATGAGAATAGTGACATGACTGAGTTTTCCCTCCAGCCCTGCTTTGTTTAACAGTATAGATATAATGCCATGTTGCCACCATGCCCAAAGAGGCTCCAGGCAGGTTGTACTGCAGTGGATGACAGTGCTGAGCAGAGAAGGATGCTCAGAATAGCCCTGTTCCTTCTTGGACTGATCCCAGGGAGGCAGAATGTGGAGATGTAAGCCTGGTCTCACCAGACCCAAAGCCAGATAACCTCCACCATGCTTGAACCATGGATCACTGAACCCACAATTTCATTGATCAATAAGAAAAGTTACCTCAAGTTCCTGTATTCTTTTTAATCTTGGACAAGATGGAGAAAAAGCTGTCTGTGTTTTTTGGATTGATCTTCTTGCTTCTGCTTCTAATTTTGTTTCTGGACGTGGATGGTCATGAGCTCCTTTGGACTTTAGAAAGTAATTATGGTATGTTAAAGTTAGAAACAACCTTGTTATTAATCTTAAGGGAATAGAATTTGTAGCACAGGCCAAACCCACACATATGGCCTAATTTAACACTTTGTATTTAATAAGGCAATGTATGCTCGCAGCCCAAAAAACCAGCCCTATCCTGGGCCGCATCAAAAGAAGCATGACCAGCAGATTAAGGGAGGGGATTGTCCCCCTCTACTCTGCTCTTGTGGGACCCCCACCTGCAGTACTGCATTCAGCTCTGGTGGTCCCAGCACAAGAGGGATATGGACTTGCTTGAATGAGTCCAGAGGAAGGCCATGAAGATGGTCAGAGGGATAGAGCACCTCTGGTATGGAGACAGGCTGAGAGAGTTGGGGTTGCTCAGCTTAAAAAGAGCAGGCTCAGGGGAGACCTTAGAGCAGCTTCCAGTAGCTAAAGGGGGCCTAGAAGAAAGCTAGAGAAGGACATTTTGCAAGGGCATGTAGTGGCAGGGCAAGGGGGAATGGCTTTAAACTGGCAGAAGGGAGATTTAGATAAGATATTAGGAAGAAATTCTTTGCCCAAAGAAGCTGTGGCTGGCTTGTCCCTAAAAGTGTTCAAGGCCACGTTGGATGGGGCTTTGAGCAACCTGGTCCAATAGAAAGTTTCCCTTTCCATGGCAGGGGGGTTGGAACTAGATGATCCTTAAGGGCCCTTCTAACACTATCCATTCTATGATTCTATGGTAAGACCTATTTAATGTGAGCTCAAGTAACACATGTATCCCAGATGAAGTGTGATGGGGTAGAAATTCTCTGAAATCATAAAACCAGTGCACCATATTTTTGTGCAGAAAAGACTCTCACATTAGAACCCCAGTTGAAGCCACTGGGTCTTCTGCAGCCTGGCTATAGTGTCCCTGCAGTCATTTCCATCCTCCTCACACTTCGGACATGTTTATCAGAACATTAATTTCCTTTAGCTTCCACAGAGAATTAATTTTATTAACCTGCACATAAGTGAAAGACTGGAAAACAGGAGACAGTTCAATGCTTATGGTACTAAAGAAGGACTACTTCTTCCAGAGATAGTGCCCAGTATTTAAACACTTACGTACACTGTTTTCCATATATAAGTTACATATAACACAGAGATGGCATTTTCCATAGACAGTCCCTTGGGTAGAACCATTTCCTGCTCTAAGATAACCTCATGCTTATTCATGGTGCCTGGGAGAAAAGGTTGAGAGAACATGGCATTTCTGATTTTCTGAGACTTTGTTGGTTTCTATGTACCCGAGGCAAAGTGATTCAAAATCAAGAGGTTTTCAGGGGAGCCTAAGTGAAAAAATCTAATATGCTGGAGAATCATGATAGCATAGGCTAATTTAGGTTGGAAGGGAGCTCTGGAGGCCTAGCTCAACCTCTTCCTCAGGCAGGACTAACTTCAGAGTTAGATCAGGCTGCTTGGGACCTTGTCTCACTCAGAAAATTTTTCTCCTTACAGTCATCTGATCTTGTCATATTCAATGACCTTTATTTATTTGAACAAAACCTGCCCTTAATCAATCTATCTTAAAAAACAGTCTTTAAAATTACAATTAACTTGCACAGTATAAAGTAATTTTACACCAACCTGAAAAAATATGAACTGTCCTTCATGCCTCCAGAAGTTGGTAACTGGGTAACCCCCATGGCCTCGGCAGGAAAGGAGCCGCAGGGGCCCATTGCAGTTTGGACAGCATTTCCCTGGAACAAAAATGATGGAAAATATTTTCTATAGCAGACCAATCAGATGAATCCTGTGTGGTACCATAGCTCATTGGTGGTGGACTGCAACTTCTGTTCTGGGGCTCAGAAACTACACTGAGAAAAAACTATGCAAAAAAATTGCAAATATAACCAAAAATCAAAATAAGCAAACTAATTATTGCCTTTATTCTGTTCCAGTAGTAAATATAATTACCAAAAATTATTTCTATTATAGCTTTAGTATAATTTTTTCATTTATTATCATGGTCTGTTTTAGGTTTTTTTTAGCCTGGCAGCGCCTGGAATTTCATGTGTTCTTGTCTGATTTTGATAGAGGACATCATTCCGACCTCAGTAAGTGCTTGAGCAATACTTCTCTTTAGCCAAAATGTTCATCAGATCCAGAAATCAGTATGTGCTAGCTCTACTGAGCAGTCAGCAATTGTTCGGAATGGTCCCATTAAAAATGTGCATGCAGGTTATGTTCTCTATTTTCTTTGTGTTGCTCCAGTGAAATGACTATAAGGCCTATTTTCCAGTAGTCAGAATTTATGAGCAACTTCTTTCCTGCAACAGTTGTCTCCTGAGTTACTCTTGGGCCCATGCAATACTGAAGCTACACACAGGTCAGTAGGAACAGCACAGCAGGAAGCTGCCTGCACTGCACAGCTTTCTCAGAAGCCTCACTCATGGGCCAGAAAAGGCTGGGAATCAATCTCCAACCA
The DNA here is from genome assembly GCA_009867235.2 of Psittacus erithacus. Taxonomy (NCBI): domain Eukaryota; kingdom Metazoa; phylum Chordata; class Aves; order Psittaciformes; family Psittacidae; genus Psittacus; species Psittacus erithacus. The sequence goes on along the minus strand of WYDI02023487.1, from coordinate 36,681 downwards.
TCAGGAAAAGAGACTAAAAAAGAAAAAAGCAAGAAAACAAACAAGCAAACAACTCCTGCCTCAAAAGTAAGAAATGTAAAATGCATTGTTCCAAAATCAAGAGTTGCATTTGAATACAGAGAATGACAGCTGAAAGGCTGCATAATCCCAAGGGTATTCTCTGCCTTGATTTTTGTGTTGTGATCACTGCCATACAATGAACATCCATGTTCATACTCACGCTGTTGTTTTTGCCTTGCTTTATCACATATGGCTGGTCTTAGGTAGATCTTCCTCCCATCCAAGGTTGAGCAGTCATTGCCACAGACCACCACTCCAAGGCAGGACTTTTTTAAGATGCGAGAATTATGGTTGTTGGTGTTTCTCATTGCCCAGCTGCTGTGGTGCCTCTGGGCATTTTTATCTTCTGAGCTATAGATATGCTTTACGTAGGAATCTGGCCATTCTTGAAACCCATCTATCTGTCTTACATCCTGTGGAGAGACCAAAGCAAGCCATATTTTAGGCTGAGGAAAAGAACAGCGTGTGCAAGAGCCCAGCAGACCTGGTTTTCTAGCACCCTGCCAGGTGATGCTGGTTGGCAGGAGGGAACAGCGGCGAGAAGGCAAAAAAGTTACAGCTCCCCATGGCTCCCTGTGAACCCCGAAGCATCAGGAAAGCCTGGCCAGGAGGCTGTTTTAAACTCATCCATGGGTCCAGCTCAGTACAGGACCTGGCTGGGAGAGGAAAGTGAGGTACCTGATGTAAAATAGCAGATACTTTCTTTGCAGGCAGCATTCAGCACCTGACTAACTACTGTTAGCCTTTCATAGCAGACATCCTGCTTCACTTTTCAGGCTGTTTGCAGCACTGTTACAGTGGGTCATCTGTGTTCATTTGGCTGAGTTCACTGGAAAAAGGGCAAATACTGAATCAGGTGGAGACTATGCCCACATTCAGTTGGGTGTTTAGTTCTGGACTTTGGCTCGTTTTGGCCTTTTGCTGTGGCAGACTTCCACAGTGATTTTTCTGAGGTCCAAAACAAAGAAACCTGGCATTCTGGTCAGGTTTTATTTTCACTGCTGTGGACTAAGATACAAAACAAAAAAAGACAACACTGCAAGGAACAATTAAAATAAAACTCAACGGAAAAAACCTAAACAACAAACAAGGGACCGAACACATCATCTCATTTGGTACAGTTAACACAGTAAAATGCAGTAAGCTGTAAAGCACCTAACATATCCATTATGGTTTTGAGGGAAAAGATCTTGTAGGATTATAAAACTTGTGAGGAATGTCCTTGAAATTGCTGATCCCAGCCACTGAGAGCCATTGCAGCAGCAGGAGCACCAACTGAAAGGCGAAAAACTCCTGTGCTCCCTCTGGAGCCATCAGATAGCGTAGGGAAGGGTGTGGAGGAAGCCTCCAGGCAGAAATGCAGGTGAAGGTGACCTTGGAGTGGAGGGCAGGGAAGGAGGCAGTCTGGAACATGGAGCTTTTGCGTGAACAGCAGTGGCATAGTAGGGAAGAGACTGGGATCAGGTAAGAAGGCAGAGTTAGGAGGTGAAAGGCAGAACTACATGCTGAAGGATCGCAGCAGCAAGAATCTGGCACAAGTGTGCTGGGTTGAGGGTTACAGAGACGATGTTTGCATGCAGGGTGCTGTGGGCTTTCAGTGGAGAGCATGTTTGAAAGTTTTAGATAAGAGGACTAGAAAAGGACTGAGGGATGGACAGATCACTGTTCTGCCTTTCAGCAAATCTCTGCAAAAACAAAGCAAGCTTTTTGCAGGTGTTCATAGAAGGAGCATTGCCTCCATGCTCGATCTGCAGCAAGGCTGAGCACCCAGAGTTGCAAAGCAGTCATGCGTGCTGTGCTCACTTCACATAAAACACTACCCAGGGCAGAAAGCAAGTCCTGGACATCTCTAATTCAGTACTTACAGCAGGAGGTGGTTTTTTTCACCCTTGCTTTCTTTGCGCCTGATCCACCAATGGACAAGAAATGCAACACAGCTGCAGCATTGCTATTTTTCAAGTGTCAGCAGGTCTTTCAATAATACACTTAAGGAACAATGCATGGAAACTTCAATATTTGCTCAAGATTTTCTAGCTTTCCAGTAGAACACTGCCCCATACCTCAAGGCGGCAAAGAGAATACAGGCAATCAAACATAGATGACTGAGAAAGCACTGAAGATCAATGATGGAGATGACTGGTTAGAAATTACTAAATTTCTAAGGCACAGACACATACCTGGGGAAGTTTGATGTCATTGATATCCCAGCTTGTCATTTCTCCATGTCGGGAAGCAGAGTCCTCATGCTCCATAACAACATCATCTGCACCTTTCAGCATTTTTGAATTCCTTCCCAAAGTTAGCGAGAAAGGTTTTCCTGGCTGCTTTTGAAGTTGACTGGCTGTCAGCACTCTCAGGGAGCTTACAACCAGGAAGCTGTTTCCTGGAGCTAAATGATAGAGAGGCTGCTCATTAAAGATAAAAATCAGTGTTCTTCTGCCAGAAAAACTTGTTCCATTAAAAGTTTTGCAAGCTGGCAAAGCAGTGGAAAATATAACTTAGAGATAGCCTGTGATGTTACAGAGGCACTGTTAACAGCAAGCAGATTGTGCCTTTGTCATCTGTGTCGTTTTCCTCAGTGTCTTCTCATACCATGTTTATAATCATGTAACTCTGCTTGCAGGCTCCTTGTACATCTGATCCGACTCTGGCTTAATATTTCCAGAGCCAAACTGATGGAACAGAATGGCTGCTAAGGGCTCTTTGAGTTGCTGCTTACCCTTTAGTTACTTCACACACCACACATAGCAAAGGTGAGCAACAAGACGGCGCTGCATGAATGAAGACTTCACTTCAGATGAAATGGCACTCAACTATTTCAAATATTGTAATTCCTGAGACCTTACCAGTTACATGAAGGGTTGAGCTACTTGCATTTTCCTATTTCAACAGCAGCCTGAAGTAAAAAAAACCATCAAGGTGTGTTTGTTAAAAACAACATTTTTTTGCCTGAAATCCTGTAAAGCAGGTAGTTGCCCTCTTCTGAATTTCAGTACCTGCAGAGCTTAATACCATATCTTCAGGGATCCCATGCATGAAAAGGTTTTGGGGTTTCTTTTCTTTTGACAAGGAGAGAAAAGGCAAATCAGAAAATGAACAGGCCAGTTTTCTCTTTATGGAAACTGGGACAGCTTCAATGGTTTCAGGAAGATCACTGCAATTTATAAGAAGGGTTTGTTAAAGACTACTGAGTAGTGGAAGAAGTAAAATATACTCAATGCTATTCTATCTCATGGATCCTATTAAGCATAATTTATTTTATTGTTATTTCTAGCTCTGCATATGCGTGGCCCTTGGAAAGTGACTTAGCCTCATGTCCTTAGTTTACCCATTTACAAAATACTTGTGATCTTAATTTCACATGTTGTATTACCACCTTTAAGGCAAGAGTTTCCAGATATTTGCAGAACACTTGAGACATTCAGCTATGTGGTGCTCTGGCAGCCTAGCCAAAGCTCTGCTGCCCCACTCTGTGGCTCAGGCTATGGCAGTGGGGGAGAAAGCAGGATATGGAAGAGCATGCCTCATTGAAGAAGACCCCATAGAGGCGTGCCTGGTACACTTGGGAATTTGAACTGAAGCTGGCTTGTTCTTGGAGGGCAACTAACCCATCACAGGTTCAAATGTGATCTTAAACCAGAGGAGAAGGGAATATTGCTGCTCAGGAATACAAACAGCTGTAAGAAACATTTGCATATTGTGCTACAATGAAGACGGAGATAGTAAAGACAGGACAAACAAAGTATGAGCTGCATTGGAAAATTGAGATGAATTTACTAAACAAATGACCCTTGACTACTGTGCCCTCAAAGACATGAAATTATTTGCTATGTAATTCAAAATGATAGTCTCATTGCTTTTAAAATTACTTTTCAAAACTACATGTCTTAGAAACTGAATTTTAATTTCATTCTTATTAGAGAAAATGGAATATTTATTCCTCTATGCTATATTGATAGAGATAAAACAATAATTAAATATTACCTTAAAGATTAATGAAAGACAGGCATTTTCATAATACACACACAAAAAATGAAGTTACAGAGAATCATACATTTTTAGCTCTTTGCAGGCAAAGGCTGAAATAATAGCAAAAACTTTGAGTGATAATTACAGAATGATGTGGCGTATTAAATTTCTGATTGTAATTTGTGTAGCTTTAATTATTACTAAAGTCTAGCAGCTTTATAAATTATACGCTCTGAAGTATTTTTGTTTCTTTTTCCTCTCCTCTCTTTCCGTCTCTTCTCTTTTCCTCTCCTCTTTTCTCCTCTTCTTTTCTCTTTCCCTTGCCTTGCCTTCCCCAGGACAAACTGTTCTGCTCCTCTTAGATATAAGGTGAAATTATTTTGATTTGGAAAAATACAAGTAAGAAAAGTGGGAATTACTGTATTAAGAAGGAACGATGTAAGGTAGTACCTCTGTTTGGCACTGGAATGCGGCACAATCCATTGTGCTTGAAACACAGTGAAAGTAATCTAGTTCTTTTTCTGCCTTTTGGTTTATTTTTGTTTTTTGTTCCTTGTAAACCCTCATCAATACAGAAGGTGAATAGTGGGGTATAGCAAGTTCTGGGTTTGGTCCAATGTTTCATGTATTTGTTCATGAAATGGAAAAGAAGAAACAGAAAGGCAGAAAACTTGTAGATTACAAAAAAATTATCTGAATTAATCCTTCAGAAAAATTTGCTTATATTTCACCCTGACAAAATAATTAATGTTTAGAAGGGCAATATTTAAAGTATTTCTTTGTCTTATAGAACTGCTCTCAATTAATTCATGGAAGTGACCAAGGCATCCGTATGGGCAGTTCCACAAAGACAGTGTCAGACAAAAAGTAACCAGGCTGTTGGAATACAGAAAGACTGAAGTGCCATACAATAACCTGTGGTATTACCAATTCACAGACCATCACTGACTTGTCACTTATACAATACTGTGCAAAAAGACCAGTTCTTCACAGAAAGAGAAAGGGCTCAGGGCATAGAAAACCCGTAAGAGTAGAGATTGTTCACTTTAGAAAAGAGACATATAAGTAAGGGTGCTATAAAAATGACCTAAAACACAGGAAGGGTGTAGAAGAAGCAAGGAGTGCTTTTCATTTTACTGCCTAAAAGCCCATTGACACAGAGTGAAAACAACTGGCAAATACAAAAATGAGGCAAAGAAATGCATTTCTCAGTCACTAGATTATTAGTATTAGTTTGCCTAATAAAAAATATTTCCTTTCCCTGCTAGCCTTGCTCCGCTTATTTCTTTACACTTTTCTACTACAGCATTACTACTAGGATTGCTGTAGTATGTCATGAAGGTTGAACACTAGGCAAGACTAAAAAAGAGATCAAAAATATAGCAAAGAATAATATTTGAAGATCTGCTATTTAACACTTTTACCCATGTAACAACTGAAATCTAATATATTTAGAAAGAGATATTAAGCCTCATTTTGAGACTTACAAAATTTTTAACTAGCAAAGCGTAGGAAGGTTTCTTCTTTCTTAGAAGTACTTGACCACTTAGGAAAATTATTATGAATTTTTGAAAAAATTATGTGTATTACCAATTTACATGAGCCTACAGGTTAAATTAATTCCATATAATCTGTACGGTTTGATTTGGAGGGCAGTCTTGCAGACCATAACCACAGGTAGATGTAAGGAGTTCTTCTACAGTTATCTCCAAGAGGACTGGAAAAAGCCCTGCAGCCCTAAAAACCTCCCTGCATTCAGGCTCATGCTCTGGAGAGGACTGTGCAACCCTGAAGAGCCATACCTGGGGAAAGCAGCTTCCCCTGCTAAGGTTGCCTACTGCTGTCTTTGGCTGCCAGGCTCTGCTAAAGGTTGGTATCTGATGGCAGAAACGTGGTTGTAGGCTATTACAGAGCAGTGACCAGATCATGCTCCTTACTTGTATTGTTTTACCACCACACAAAGAAGGTGCTTTTGTCAGTGCTCCCATCAGTCTTCCTTTTTCTCTCCTTGGTCTCATCTTTCAGTGAGGTCAACCTTTAACTGATCTCAGGTGTAGTCAATGGTCCTTTACATGGGCTGAGTTATTTGTGCTGCAAACAGTGTGCCTTCACTGTCTTCCGCAGCTGCTTTGCCTCCACAGCTGCTTGCCTCTCAGCTCATGATTTCCCCTGGCACTGAAGGTTCTCCTCTACTGCAGGTGTTGGCCTTTGCATGCCTCTTACCCTTCCTCTGTTCTCCTTTCATTACTGCAGAGTTTCATGGTGCTGCATGGTAGGAACTGAGAAACATACAGATTTGAATGACAACTCTGTGTACCAAGGTCCTGCTGGTGCTCCTTTTGAGCAATATTTCTCTGGATTGGCCTGACAATTTTTTTTTTTTTTTAATGCGTTCTCTAGACTTAAAAATAACAATTTGATCCCCCAGTTCAGCCTCGCTATTTGATCAACTGTGACACGAGGATGAAGTAATATGGTTAAACTCACAGATATGGAGCATAAACTCACTACAAATGGAGATGTCACTTGTAATGAAAAGACAGTTTTGGCCTGTGCAAAAGTGCACTGGAGATGCTGCTCATTTTCTGGAGACAAGCTTTTGTTCCCAGATGGCGCTGACATATCCTCAAGTTGGTTGCCTCTATATTCAACACTATTTGAAATGCTTTATGCTGTCTTTGCCGTTCAGTATCCAGAAGTGAAAGCTTTTCCCCTGTGGTCTGCCGCTTTGAGAGAGAGATTGCTGCATTTTGACATGGATGTATTTTTAAATTCTTGGGGCTTTTTTGGTGGGTTTTTTTCCTTGGGTTTGTTGGGGATTTGTTTTGTGGGGTTTTTTTGGTTTGTTTTTTTTTTTTTTTCCCTTTTGTTTCTTTTTAATTCTTTTCTTGAAACCGGCCTTGCTAGTGCCCTGGATATCAGAACTGGTTGTTGGTCTCATGTTTTTGTTTAGTTGTCATGTTTCTGAATTCTGGACTGCTCTGTATAAGAAGTCATGTAGGTAGTGTAGTTCTAGATTTGCTGGTTCAGTCACATTCATTGAACAGTTTTTAAGTTTTTATTTAATTTAAAAGTTTAATCTCCTACCCCCTTTCCTCTTTCTAGAAATGCTGTATGAAATGACATCTTCTGCAGGGTTCTGTGATGGTCCCATCATGTAGAACAGACATAGTTATACTGTAGATTATAAACCAGACAGGTTAGCCTGGAATTCACATCAGAGCTCAAGCACTGATGAATGTCTTAGACTCTTTTTTTATAAGACTACAAATATGTACTTTCATCATTTTTGCCTTCATGGGGGCTAGATCACTGCTCAGCACAGGCTATCAGGGTGGCTTTGTCAGACCACCTGGGAGTACTGTGTGTTGCCTGCACAGAATACAGATGCACACGCATCACCGCTGTAGCACTTTATTAAGAGGATATTAAAGTCCTGCTGGTGGGACGATAATTTCTTGAACTGCTCCAACTCAATAAGCTTGTAATCATCTCAGTTTTTCCTCTGTGTCAATTGAATGATACTTCAGTCAGATGCAATATTCTCATTTTTCATTGTCTATTTACTTCCCTAGCTGTTTCCAGCAGACAGATGCAGTTGTGGGCATGACTTGCCAAAGGCTCTGCCATATCAGCTTCATGTCCACACACTTATATCACATATAGTAAATATCTCTGCCAGGCTTCTCAGCCCCTGTTCTTGAGGAAACTAATATTTGTCCACTTGTGGATTAGCTGCCAAGCAATATTCTCAGCTGATAGCCTGGTAGTTGTATAATTTACTATTGGACAGAATAATATGAATAATCTATTAAGACTTTTAAAAAATCATTATTACTATTTGTCCCAGGGGAGTGTTTTAGTATTTAATACTAGGCATGTATCTTCTTCTGCCATGTGAAGAACATAGCTCCAGCTGAAAGGTCTGGGGCCTGAGCTCTTTTTAATCATCTGTTTGGATTCTTGAGCATATGCAAATAGATGTTTCACTTCATTTCTCAGTAGCTCTTTATTAAAGCTGTGAGCTCTGATGCTTTGGCACTGAAGTCTAGCTTCCTATTTGCTTTATTGATCTCTTCGGGGTTTTTTTTCTCTCTTATCATACCAGACATTTTGCAAAGTATGTAATGTTGTGGCCATTCTATTTACTTCCTTTACATCACAACAACATCAATGTTGGGATGCTGTGGTGGACTCAGGTTTGGATAAAATTTTGGTTTAACTTGTGCATCTTGCTGACTGTATAAACGATCTCTCCTAATATTTATTTATTTTCACTAAGATAATAAATTCTCATGCTTTAGCTGAAATCTCCAGCTTCTGTGGAGAAGAAAACCTAAACCAGTATTTAGTTGGAATGCTTTTTGTACGTCTTATGCTTAAAAATTACAACATCTTAGTGGCAGTATTATGATACAATGTAAAAATTAGTTTATGGCTTTTCTTATTTTGCTAGTTTTCAAAGCCTAGTGCATTCACTCATGTCATCTCTTGGTCTGGTACTCAGTTCCTCATCTTGCCTTTGCATCTGAATATTTAATTTTGTTCTCCCTGGTATGAACATCACATGCATCTCATCTCATGAACTGACACTTGATTATTGAACATGGTGCTTTTCTCTTCCTTGAAATGTAGTTTTCCTTTTTGTGATTTAAAGAATGTCTAATTGCTAAATGAGTTGTCTTTCATGTCCATCTGCTTCAGAACAGGAATTTGGTATGTCATTATGATTATTATTTTCCTTGTTCCCTCTCTGTTCTTGCAGTCTGCATTCTAATTTTCATGTTGTGGGATCTGACTCGTTTCTGTTATCTCTGAAAGTACTGCCTGCTTTTCTCCAGGGTCAGGTGGAGTATCATATCAGCTGAATCCATTCTCAGCTGCAGGTAATTCCAAAGTAAATTCCTATCAGTTAATCATGCCCTAACTTCAGAACAGTCACTGTTTCTGGTATAATTAGCTGCTGTGGTAATCGTTTATGCACTTTATGTTTCCCTTTCTACAGACTACATTGTCTCAAAGACTCAGCTGTTAAGGTAGAATTATAAAGCTTTAACTAATTTGACCTGCTCTACATTCAAGAATGAGAGGAACTTTTCATAGCCTAGGCAACTGAAAGGAACACTTCATGGAGAAAATTAGTTTCATGCTGGTTGCTTGCTTTGCAACAGAGCATTGCTGACTTTACTCCTGAGAAAGCATAGTTATTTGTCCAGTTGGGCTGGGGTCAGTATCCAAGGGATCAATGGAAATTATAACCATGACACAAGATCAGATCTTTTTCAGTTTTGGGAGTACCAAATTACACTTGGTTATCTATTTAGTTCCAGGTCCTATATCTGTTGGTCTTAGAAGAGAGGAATACAGCTAGAAGCCTAGGCTTGGCAGCCTGGTATGGCCTTTTGAGATGGTTTCTGTCACCCTTTGGAATCTCTCAGTTCCCTCCATGTCATTGGCCTCATCTGATCCAACCCAACAAAAGCTGCTCCAATATCCTCTATTCAAAAGTTTTCTCCTTGGCCTTCACAGCAGTCCTCAACATCTATTTCTGTAGGTCCCCAGCAAAACTTGAAGAAGACCAGCTGCACTTCTGCCTCATGGGGACTGAAAAGAAGTCAAACCCAGACAGGTATGTCCACCCACATGGGCAGTCCCTGCCTGTGCCGATGAGGTGGTAATAATTGACTCTGTCAAAATTATGACCAACACGCTCTTTTCTCATTCTATATCCATCCACCACATTAGTACATTTCTAAGCTTATCTCTTTCTCAAGATTGGCTTGAGAAACTTCTTATGAGCTTTGCCTGTCCTTGCATACTCCTCATGCAGGAGCAGGGTGCACAAATGAGTTTCTCAGGCTTCTAAGCTGGTGTTTGACTCCTGCAATATCTCCATGGGCAGGAGGGCACCCATAGGTTTGCTTTCCTCTATGAAAGACCTGTGCACCCTACCTGTATTTTTTCCTGGCCCTTCCTGATCCCAGCTGTGGCAGCCACCTTGCAGACCTTGTTTCACTGGCAAAATGGACTCGTATTAGGACATCCGTCCAATAAAATAAGCCAGTGGTGCAAGACAACACCTTGTTCTCTAAAAATCCAGTGGACTCTGTTATAGCTAAAGTCTTCACGTACTAATAGATGAATTTCCTAAAAGTGATGACAGCAGCATTGTTCCCCATGCCACATCCCTTGCCCTGCTTTCTCTCTCCACTCACACTCACCTATCCCCCAGCTAACTGGAGTGTGCACAATACAGTATCTACAATATCTGCAATACCTAAAGCTTTTCCATTTTTTTTTCCTGAAAGAATAATAGGCAGCAAAACTAGTAGCCCAGGATGTCTGGTTTGTACATTAGCTCTGAGGCTGACCTCCCTGTTTTTGTCTTGATCGAGTCATATTTGAGAAGGACTGACTACCCTGTCAGGCATTCATGCAACCTGCACCCCAAGCTCACTAAAAGCTGGATATGTCTCTGTAAGGCAATGTAATTGGCTAGGTACTGGAAGCTATACAGCTCTATTACCAGGTTGCTCTGCCAAGGTTATTTAGTTCTGCTGGCTGTACTTTTCTGTCCCGCGCTACACCATGACATGGAGAATTTCTTTCTGCCTTGCCGCTCAGTTTGATGGATGTCAGACAAGCCTTCCTATAAAAGCCCATCCAAACGAGCAGCATGGTATTGTAGGTTGTTCTGAGACTGCTCTGAACAAACCACTGCCTTCTCAGAAGATGGACCCTGCCTTTGAAACTGAATACAGTACAGTTTTCAGCATATCTAATAACATGGTGCAGCAATTTTCTGGTAATCTGATGACATGCTCCAGTGATTGCCTGCGTATCTGCTATCATGCTGTAGCACAAACTGCAATGGGAGTTTAATAGGTATCACTGGGTTTCCTTACACCTTGTGCTCCTATCAGCACAGAAGGACAAGCCTGTCTTTTGTTTTCTTTGCATTTCATTTGTCCTTCATGAAGATGAATCCCAACAAATTTTTCTGCACTAAGTTACTGAGCTAAAGCCCCTGGACTTGCAGCTGTGATGGTAGCAAGGAAGAGCACTGTGCAGCAAGGTCCTGGACCCACAAATCTTGTTGTCAACATTGACAGGGAAAAGCAGAGACCAAGGACAGAAGGTATGGCACAGCACGCATTGAACAAACCCAAGCTGTCACTGGCTGTCCTGAAACCCCGGATTGTGACACTGGTTCCCCTCTGTGGGGCCACCAGGAGCAGGAAGACAGCAAATGCGTGTTTGGGCAGAAGCCTGCAGGGACACCCATAGCCTGGGTTTGGCAGGAACTCATACTGACTATATAGTGTTATTTATACATCTTAACCTGATGGAAACAATGCACCTGTGGTGCTGCAAAGCTCACTGCAGAACACTGAGACCAAAATAATTTCACTGCTGCTTTCTGAATTACCTTTCTTCTAGCTGCACTTTAGCTAGTTGCTTCTTCAGGGATAGTTTAGTTTTGTGGCAAAAATGCCTTATTGTTGTTGATACACAAGTGAAAATTGCTTTTAATGCTTCTTCCCCCCTCCTGAATAACTTCAAGGCTGCTAAGCAGAAGTTCTTGAAAAATGAGGAAGACAAAGAAAGTCAGGATGTTCTTGTCTATTCCCTCTAGAGTACACGCATCACTCCAATTCACCTTGACAGGGGCAGCCAATTGATCTGGAAAGCTCCATGTGGGGAATTAGATCTTCAGGAGTGCTAGTAATATAGAGGTGTTCTTGTGCCTCTAACTAGCAGCAGGTTTCATACCTTCTTTGAAAGAATGCTGCCTGCACCCTGGTCAGACACGAATTTCCACTACCCTTTCCTTTCCAGGTGAGCCCTCTTACTTTTCCACCCAGATTTGCTGTGGTTTAATCCTCTGGCTTTGCAAGTGATGATTTCCATTCTTAGCTGCTGTTCACCCACTTCATTTTCCTGATCCTCCTCCTTATTTAAAATGTAAAATACTTTAAATATCTAAGTTTTAAATAGGTACAAGCAAGAGATGCTCTTATAAATTGCCTTGTGTGTAAAGACGAGGTCTTCTAATCTTGCTGCTATGGCATATGTTTGAGGCACACAAGATTTCTAATATCTATAGTCCCTTAAGGCAGTCAAATCCCTGAAATGAATCCTTACAAGTTTTTGTACAGAAAAAGAGAAAAGCAACATCAAGAAGAAGGGCAGTTCTGTCTACTGGTATTAGGACCTGGTCCTGCAGCTTTTCTGAGGGACATGTGGGAAGTGGTGACTGGGGTCAGCCTTCAGTGAGTAACCATTCCTGAGGTAGAGACTGCTGCTGTCAGGCAACAGCCAAGCTCACCAAAGCCTTTTTTTTTTTTAAGCCACAAAACTCACCTACTTGTATATAAAGGACTTGTGCAAAGGGACCTTTCAGCCATGACTATAACAATCCCTACAACATCTATTAGTCATGTAACAGTGAAAAAAACCCAGAACAAACCCAGAAACATTAAACTACTTGGAATGCAAAGTTTAAGTGGTTATTCATTCAGGGAAAGCTGCTCCTTCACTCCCGTTCAGCAAATCCTTCAAAAGGAACAAAACCAAAGTCGAATCAGTCATCTCGTTCAGAGCAAACATCTTCTTAGGGAAAAGAATCAAATAAGTGGCTGGATTTGGGATAAGCATCTACTGTTAAGATTATACCTACTGTGTTATGCAACAAGGAGGTACAACAGGACAAGATGAGAAAGGGTTTCGTGCAGGATGTACAGTATGTCCTTACACGTTGCTGTGGTACATTTTCTGTCACTGTCTTTGACAACCTATAGAGAAAGTTAAAATGACTTCCAACCACCTTTGAACTTTTCCTTGGCTAAACACACCTGGTAAGTACCTCTGGTTAAAATGCTATGGGGCAGTCAGCTGCTGGTTTTAATATTCTTGCTTCCTTTTCTTCCTTGATACTGGCTTTTTGTTAGTATGCAAACCAGAGCTTTGCTGTAGGCTACAGACAGCAGAAGACTTGGCCTGACTGTCAGCATCTGGAGAAATCAGCAGTTTCCACAAAGATGGCAGAGGGCCCCACAGTGCTGTAGATGCTTCAGCATAACTTCAGGAATCGCTGTGTCACCTGAGCTGTGCAAAGGGCAAATTCCCTTCTGAAGCATGTGGGAACTGGAAACAGCTATTCCTAAGCACAAGTTTGAAAGGGACGTTTGTAAGGTGCTCAGGTTTTTCTGGGTCAGACATTATCTGCTTGTCCTAGGTATTACTAGCTCCTGTTCCATGTGATGGGCCTTCATATTTAACATGGATACATAAAATTTAAGAAATGTACCAGAACTCTAAAAAAGTTGTGAGTAACAAACTTTGAAAGTCACCATAACCCACTGATTGGCTGAATTGCTTCTTTCTGCCCCAAGCGGTGTGCAGTTTGTGCCCAAATGCTCAATGTTTTTCCAGTTTTGCCCTGGGGGGAATTTTCCTTATTGCAAAGTGCTGTGTAGTGGCCTTGATAATTAAGAAATGGACACTTATGTTGTAAAAGAGCTCAAAAATACCTTGGAAATTAAACACAACTAAATTCTGCTTTATACTTTTCAGCGATCACTGAGTTCCAACTCTAAAATGATATGAAAATCTCAGAAACAACTTGCCAACTATTTTCAGAGAGCTGAAATGAGCTGTGTGTGCTGAGATCATTAACAAGACCGAGAAAAGATGTATTCAATGCACTTTCCCATCTATTAGATCACTCTGCCTCTCCAGCAGACTCCAGAGAGAGCCTCTGGCTGCTTCTTAAGGTCACTGAATCATTTCAGTACAATAAATGATCTCTTTAGCTGGAAATGTTGGAGAGGCTCCCCGTGCCTCAGGGTTGATGTATCAGTGAGTCATTTCAATCCCTGTGCTCATGGGTGAGAATGCACCGCGCCCAACCTGCTTGCTGCCCCGTCCATTTTGTTTTCTTTGTTCTCCTTCATGTTCTTGTGCTTCTCTAACAGCGTTAATCTGATAGACATCTGTGTATTTTACAGTCTGTGGACAGAAAAACTCTCTGCACTTCAAGTCTTTGGCTTTGCAACCTGTAGGCAATTACAGGGAGGAATCAGCAGTGTTCCTGCCAGGCCCTGACAGAGCAGGAGGACAGAGTGTCCTGGGGTGGGACTAAACCTGCCTCCTGCGCGCCCCATGAAGCTTGGAGACAGCAGCTATTGACAGTCAGGATGTTAAAGGTGTGCCGGTTTAAGAGTAGATGACATGCATGGTTTGGCACACCATGTAATCAGTAACAGAAAGAATAGCAGGTCCCATGAGCCATGACTCTGTCACAGAGGGCGGTAGCATCTCCAAGCTGTGATCCAGCAGAACATGGACAAAGACGACCAATGTATGTTTGATAAATGCCCTTATTTCCCCCGACAGGAGATAGCAGGCTGTTCCCTTGGTGAAAGAAACTCCAGACACATGACCTATAAGCCTTCAGTAACATTTTCTCTCCTTACCCCCAAGTGTGCAAAACATTTCTCTTCCAGCTTTGTTTTCTATTTCATCTTTATAACTTGCCTTTCTTTAAAGCTCAGTTCCCTATATGATGGAATCCTTGTGGAAGCTAGGTACAAGTACACAGCGCTCTGGTACTAACACAGTAGGTAGTTCAGTAGTGCCGGCCACTAGCCAGGCTGTTGTCACTTTTTTTGTTTATGTGTTACAGCACAGGTGAGCTTTGATGTGGTCCTTGGGAGGCAAAGTGGCTTTGAATGGGGAAGCACTTCCTTACTGGTAGGAAGCGGAGTACAGAATAAAGAATCAAAGGAGCAAACAAACTAAGGACGACCTGAATCTCTGGTAAATTGTGAAGGTAATTGAAAAGCGAGGGGACAAAAGTAAAAGGTGTAAGAAGTGAGGGTGAATTTTTCTAACAGGAGATATTAACAAATATGGATCATATACCACCTCAAAATGAATATGGGTCTGCTTGTCCAAGCAGTTGAGTTCTATTTACTTGTTTACTTACTATTAAGACAGAAGAAAACCAAGTTTATTTAGCAATGACTGTGCAAGAAATGTGGAAGTCTGGGTGGTGGATCCTGACATAAACAAAACACTTTAAACAAATGGGCATAAAGCATGAGCTGTGACCATCACATTTTCTTGATAAAATCTTTCCTGTTCTTCAGAGAAAAGGTAGAAGCTATGCTGTGTCTGGAGGGGAAGATACAGAATAGAACCCCCAAAACTATAGAACACCTATTTAGGCTTGTAAAAAACAGGCTAAGTTTCAGGTAATTTGGAAATTGTAATTTAGCCCTCCTGGACTGTGCTCAGCTGAAACACTTAGGAAGTTAGGAAAAGGAGGCCTAGCTCTGCAGGAGAGTTGGTGGTCCTGGAGCAGGGAAGCCCATGAAGCATTAATTCCAGAGGAAAGAGAAGAAGGGATTCTTTCGTGCCAGCCTTTGCTTTTCAGCACTGCTTGCTTGGGGTGGTGGTGGCAGGATGAGGACAAGGTTGTTCTAGTTGTCCTGTTAACTGCAAAGCTCTTTTTTAAAAGTTCAGGTTTCAAACTGCTTTAAGGTGATATTTTCGTCCTTCTTCTAGTCACTTCTAGAGTTCATCTATGCAATGAAGTTCATAGTGCTATAAACAGTCTTTCCACCGCAGCAACTCCTGCACAGGCATGCTTGGCTTGGGCCAAGTCCAAGCTACTGTACTTTTTTGGAGGAAGGAAGCTATCACAGTTGCATCCCCCTATAAAAAAGATCTCAAATGTCTGTCTCCTCTTGCTCTCTGCTTTTCTACAGTCACAGGATAATTTGGGTTGGAGGGACCCTCTGGAGATCAAAGCTCAAGGCAAGGCTAACTTCAAAGTTACAGCAGGCTGCTCAGAGCCCAGCCAGCTGAAATTTGGACATCTCCAAGAATGGAGATCTCACAGTGTCTCTGGGAAGCCTCTGCCAGGCTTTGGCCACAATCACTGTAAAGGATTTTTTCCTTATTTTTAATTTGAATTTCCATTGCTGCAACTTATGCCTTTGTCCTTTCATTGTACCTTTCAAACTTTTGTTGTGCCCCTCCAAGAAGAACTCACTCTTCCCCCTCTCTATCAACTCTGACAACACTATGAGGTGTCCCTTTTTTACTCTGCAGCTTCCTGAATCTTGATGCTCTCTGGAAGGCTGAAACATAGGTTCTTTCCCATCCAGCATCCTCAAAAAGTGAGGACAACTGAAAGACTTCAGCCATCATAAGTACAGACAAACTACTTCAAGGTATCTCAAGTTGCCTAAAAGCCCAGTGGAGACAGGGAAAAAAGTCAAACCTTCCCCTCTCCCCCCCCCCCAACCATTAGTGGGCAGGGTATCCAAACTCACTCAATTAGAAGTTAAACATGGGCTTCTGCCTTTACTCATTCAGTTCTTACGCTGCTAAAAGGTCCAGGTAGGATTTGATCTGGGATCTTCAGTTTCAAAGGGTAAAAGAGTCAAGCCAGAGTGCCCTCTAAGTCTGCACCTTGAAGACATCTTCATTTCCCCACCAGATTGCATTATTTTTAGAATGTGTTCAGTCTCCTTCTGTCCTAGTTTCTTCACATTATACCATGAATGATTAACATATAACCTTTTCCTCAGAAGGAACCTGCATCTCAAGAGTCAGCAAAGCTATTATAGTTATGCAAGAAAAGCACATTTCTGGTCCAATCTTCAAATATTTGTTATCATTATTCTGAAAGTTGCTGCACTGATTTTTCAGCAGCTGATAGGACAAGGCTTGCTTTACAAGTGGCTGCTTTAGTGTAGCAAACATCAAGCAGACTCCCGGACACCTAAGACTCTGTGTCCTTTTTCAATTTATGTTTTAGCACTGCTTGTAAGAGAGTACTTTTGTGTTGTGTTGCTCCATAGATCACTTTGGCAGAACTGGAGACATGTACTTTTTCCATAGGCAAAAAACCCTATTATATTTTTAACAAAATAACTGAAAAATATCAGCTAAAATAATTAGCAAGGAAATGTTGTCTTAGGACTCAGTGGTACCTGGTCTTCAGAGACAATGGACATGGTGCTCCCCAGGGAGCATTTCTGGGCACTTGCCAGGCCTCTGCCATGAGTGCATCTGCAGGGACAATATTTTGGTGCAGAAGCATCACAGAGGGCAGATAATGGAAGCTCTCTTCAGTCACTGGCCATCCTCACTTCCACAGAGTGGCTAGGCAGACCACAGTGCTGAGGAGAGGCCTTGGAAGGCTGGTGGCACTGAGGAGAGGAGGAGGACCAACAACCATTTTCCTTCTTCTCCCACTGCCCCCAGACTCCACTGCATTTCAGTCTTGCCCCAGGATGAGTCTCAGCTGGTGCTGAGCTCCCATTGCCCAGGACAGAGGCCAGGTGCCAGGAGAGAGGTGTTCCCCACAGCCCACAGCTAGCCAACTGCTCTGTCTGAAAGGTGTCAGGGGTTAACATGACCACCAAGAGCTGTGGCACTTGTTTCAACATCAGTATTGGGATGCTATTCTCCCTCTGTGGATATTTTAAATGATTCTACACATCATGAGTCATCAAGACTAGAGACAAGAAGTGTAAGATGAGTTTTCAGTAAGCAAAACGTTACCAGGTAATCTACTCCAGAAGGTGCTACTAGCAAACAGCACCATTAGTATATGAGGTTGAAGTCTTCCATGGGGTAGACAGACAAAAGGCAGAGGCATCCTGATTGCCAGCTGAACTGGCAATCATTTGAGCCAGATGAACATCACGGGAAGCAAAATTGTGCCTAGATGGTGAATGCAGCCATTTGACATAAGGCCAAAGGAAGAAAGGAGTAAAGACAGAGAACACATGTCTTAAGTGCTACTCGAAGGAAACTTACTTGTGCATCAACCCTGAGCTGCAGCTGCTCTGCAGAGAGCAGGGACCGTTTTGGGTGTTCACTAAGCACCTAAAGCTGAGACAGCCAGTAAGCACAGTGGATCAGAATACTGATCTGGTCTTATATTCATATCTATGCAGAATCTCCTTTGCCTTGCTGAAAATGAGAGCAATACAGTTCATATTCTCCAGTTTCTCTTCCTGTCCCTCTTCTCAAAACTGACATCAGGGCATTCTTCTTTCTTGCCCGCAGTGTATTTGTCTCCTGCATCCTCCAAATGTTTTCCACTAGCCATATTCCTTCATTTTCTCATAAATAGCCTCCTGCTTTGATTAACAGAAGGGGCCAGCAGTGGTCTTTCCAGTGCTCCAGCTGTAATCTTGAGACATCTGCAAAACCTTGATTATCATTAACATGGATTGTCTAATTAGCATAACCAAATCCCTCTGTCCCTGACTCATCACTTGAGTTTGGAAGCTCGCTCTTTCTATACTCCTGTAATTCTGTACATTACCACGTTTGCTCACAGGTAAGTCTGTCTGATCTGCACAACTCTGAGGTATCAGAGCAGGGAGGATGCTTTATTCTGTAGTACAGAGGAGTTGCTGTCCTAGCACCATGCTTCCTGGTTCTCTTCCAAGGCCAGACATTTGCGGGTTTGCTCACCCACCTTAATCTAGTATAAAGCATGATAAATATGGAATGCTGTTAAATAACCAGCCGTTAGTATGTGCTGGACAGCTGGTGATGTATTATGTTAATAGCCATTACAGGTTAAGCGTTAATGAAAAAATACATTTGATTAGAGATTTGGGATTAGTTTAATGGGTTTGTTCATTTTCTCTTCCCCACTTAAATGCATTCATTCACATCTCTCTATAAAATGCTTTGATATAGGCCTGGGCACCAGGATACAGAGATCTGCATTCTGATTATTTTAATCAAAACGGCTCCTACTTTTCCTTGAAAGCCAGACCTCACAAGGTTATTTGTATAGTCAAGGTCAGAGGCATGGTAAAAGCCATTATGCAGGATACACTTGCTTTTAATCTCCGGTTCCTTTATGAACCCTATTTCCACACTAGGAAAAGCTCTTGATTACAAAGCCTTTGCAGCCGTGACATAACGGGCAACATGCTATTTTATTCTCCTCTCTTTTATGCAAAACTAATTACTCTCTGATCATCTGTACTACTAGGACCTACTGTGCAGATGTTTCCAGTATAGGAACAGGAGCTCTGTTTGCCTAAAGGTAATACTTACCTTTTTGTCCAGTCCTCCTCTTATAGAAAGGGTCTAAGCATGGCCTTTGAAGAACAGAGTACAGTGCAGTCGCAAGGGAAAAGCCTCTGGCTGTGAAACCTGTATCACAGTGTAAATAATTATATGCCATCCTCGCTTGTATTAAATGCTGCGGTATTTGTCACTGGTGTCAGCTCCACTGCTGTCAACCCTCCTGGTCCCGCAGCGCAGGCAGTCACCGGCCTGTCCCCAGCTGTCACCTCGCAGGTGCCACCAGGAGAGGGCACCGGTTTATAGCGGGCGCGCGGCCCCGAGCTATCCCCCCCCCATTCGCTTTTGAATACTAGAGGTGCTCCCGCTATTGCCGGATCTCACAGCCGCCGCCTCTGCTTCTGCTCAGCCAGGCTGACACCAGTCTTGGACTTAACCAGACCTGACCCTTGGAGGCCCTGGTTTAAAACCCCAGTGCTTGATTACGTCTTTCTTAAACCTCCTTAAAACCATCTGCATAAGACACAAAACACCCCTACAGCTGCTGCTTAGAGCTGCTCTCCACTTCTGAGGCCAGAAGGCAAAATTTAACACAGTTGTGGTTTGGGGTTTTGTTTGTTTTGGCATTGTTTTGACAGGGTGGGATGAATGCGCATGGTTTGAGAGATGTTTGTGTGTTATTTGGTTGATTGCTTTGGGGCCTTTTTAAAATTTCTTTCATACGGTAAAATCTCACCCTGACTATCAGTTTTTCTAAGTGCTCTGGGCAGCAGGCCCCACACTTTTGGAGATGACGGAGAACATTGTATCTAGCTTCTTTCTGACCAAAAGTTAGTCATTTAACTATTAATTATCCTGATTTTCCTCTCTTGCAAAGGAACTTTTGTTAAATAGTGCATACTGAAAACATGCTGACAAACCATGCAGAGTATCCATCACCAAATCAGCTAGTTTGGTTTCAGGAGTTCCCGCTCATTTCAAAATCCACTCATACAGCTTTGTAATAGTGGGAATATGCAGCAATTCTTCCTACTTATTTAGTGCAGAAACCAGGGTCAGATGTAAAGACAACTTCTTAGCTATTTATTTAAACTTCTGAGGACAGAAGGGTCTTTTTCATGATGATTTGCAAAAATCTGCACAAACAGCTTTAAAAGGAAACAAAGCTGGTGATAGTTAGCTGATAAGTTACTCCATCTGTATGCATGGGAGGTATTTCCTGGTCCTTTTGGCAAACTCATCACTATTCTACTGAGCAGAAGTGCATTTGCATCATAGATGTCTCATGTCCCTAATAGCTCAGCACACCAAGAGCCCCCCTTGCTCTCCTTCCCAACCCTGAGTGCTGTGGGAAGAGCAGTAAATCAATAGATTAACAGAAGATCTATAAGAGAGGTAATCTTTACTGAAGGCATAGAAATGTGCTAGGAACTTAGACATAGAAAGGCCCTGAAGCACCGAGCTCCTATTGATTTTAAACGAAGCAAGGTACTTAGGTAGCTGCATGGAAGACATCGTTTTCTTTCTTTCTTTCTTTTCAAAAGCTCCTATTTCTGCTATGTGAGCTGAGATGCTGATTTCCTACAACTGGTAACATTGAATTAGTAGCAGTTAGTAAACATTTGGCTTCTAGTGGCAGACAGAACAGTTCATGAAGACATGCTTCCCGCTTGCTAAATGGGATGAGGCACCATATGTCTGATCAACTACACAAATAGCACGATATCTTGCTTTTGTATGTGTGGAAGAAATTTCACTTGGTTTCGCTTTAAATACTTTTACCAGGCAATTTAACACCACACAGCATTACCTCTGGCGCTAATCCCAGAGGAAATGCTGTGAATATCCACTCAGACAAGTCTAAGGCAGTAATAGAGCAAGTGTGCCATAGGTGTTGTGCATTCCCCGTTATATAGCTGAGGAGTGGCAAACGCGCACGTGGAGACAACTGTTAGAGGATTGTTGGCATTTTTATGCCAACAGAGTCAGTTCCCTTGTGAAGAATAGTGTTGACTGAAGAATAGGGTGGTTTGAAGAATGGGGTTGATTGAAGAACAGGGTTGTAAATAAGTAACCTCAAGAATGTTAGGCTTTGTTAGCAACTATAGAGAAAAGGAAATTACTAAGATAAGCTTTGCCAGAAGTGCCTGGTGGTTACTGATATGACAACAATCCTAAAACAAAGTGATGAAGAAATAACCACCAGGAGTCTGAAAGCCCACTACCACGTTTTTGTGTGCATACAGGAGGCATTCTCTAAAAGCTTGATGTAATGTATGTAATCTAATGAATATGTATGTTTAACGACAATATAATCACAACCTGGTTGATGCCTGAGGGAGACATGCTTGGAGGAGCTATCCCCCATGTCTCCCGGCACCGCACTAAAGAATACCTGCTTGTCAGCTTAAAACTTTGTTGGTGAGTTCCTGGAGATTTCTCGGAATCACTTGGCATTTTACCTGTTCCCAAATGAAATGCATCCAGATTGATTTTGCATTTCTTGCTGTCACACACCTGGGCACCGTCCCTGTTCAGCTGCCTCTGACGGATGTGAGCCAGTTCCCCTGCCGAGGAAATACAGGACCTTTCTGCTGACCACAGGCTTCTTCCACAGCCGGTGCCACTGCGTTACCTTTCCTTAGAAAACAGAGCGTTCCTCCTCCGTCTTTAAAAGCTTTCCAAGAGTTATGGCCCAGATTCCTGGAAAAGGTGTTGCTTTAACATGAATTAGACTTGCAAGAAACAAGGTGAAAAAATCCCCAACCAGAACAATTGCTTCAGCCCAAGGAGCATGTTTGCTCAGACTAAAAGGGCTTCAGCTGCACCATGATGGCCAATTTCCTCTAGGTTATGCTTTCTGGTGCCGTGGCATCTCGTGGCCTCTGACAGATCTTCCTCACAATGGAGAAAGCTGCCTTCTGCCAAAGCTGCTGAATTTGTCATAAGAAAGACCTCTCAAGTGGGTTGGAGTGATGTCAGATCTCTGCTAGCTGCCCACCAAGCTGCTCTCACCCTCTCCTCAACAGGAGTGGCAGGGAAGTAAGATAAAAAAGCTTGTGGGTTGAGATAAAGTCAGGGAGGGCACTCACCAACAGTTCTCATGGGTGAAACTGACTGGGGGAAAAAAGGAGTTAATTTATTAGCAATTGAGTTGAATGGTGAAAAACAAAGACAAAACCTAAACCACCTTCCCCTCCCATCCCTTTCTTCCAAGGCTCAGCTTCACTCCCTCATTCCTGACCCCCTCTACTTCCTCCCTTCTCCAAGTGGTGGTGGTCAGTCCATAGCATCTCCTCTGCTGCTCCTTCCTTCTCATGCTCCAGTGTGTGTCCTTCCCATGGGCTGCAGTCCCTTAGGATAAACCTGCTCCAGCATGGGCTTTCCACAAGCTGCAGTTCTTTCTGGGCATGTTCACATGCTCCACCACGGCTGCAGTGGGGATATCTGCTCTGCTGTGGTCACAGCCAAGGCTGGGCCCATCAGGGATGGTGGTATCATCTTGGGGATAACATGTTTAAGGAAGGGGGAAAAGTTACTGCAGAGGAGAAACTGCAGCCAGAGACAGGAGTGAGAACATGTGGGAGAAACAGCTCTGCAGACACCAAGGTCAGTGCAGGAGAGGTGGAGGAGGTGCTCCAGGTGCCAGAGCAGAGGTTCCCCTGCAGCCATGCAGACCATGGTAAGGCAGCTGTGCCCCTGCAGCCCATGGAGGTCCATGGTGGAGCAGATCTCCATCTGCAACCTGGAGGGGCCCCACACCACAACAGGAGGATGCTGGAAGGAGGCTGTGACCCCATGGGAAACCAGCAGTGGAACAGGCTCCTGGAGGGAGCTGATTGCCTGATTGGTAACAAATTAAATTAATTATACCCAAGTCGAGTCTGTTTTGCCCATGACGGTAACTGATGAGTGATCTCTCCCTGCCCTAGTCTTGACCCAAAAACCTTCTGATGTATTTTCTCTCCCCTGCGCAGCTGAGGAGGGCAGTGATAGAGCAGCTTTGGTGGGCACCTGGCATCCAGTCAGGGTCAACCCACCATGGTCCTATAGTATCTACATTATATATCCTTGAAACACAAGCCATACAATTCTTTTTCCTCCTTCTCCACATCCCAGCCTCACTTAAACAAAACAAAGTTTATTTTTTTTTATACTGGACCTTTGTTACTCATTCCCCCCTTTTCTGTTTGAGATTATTTTTGCATCTCTGACTTAAAATATGTTTCTGCTACTGTCATGTCATGGAAGCCCCATGGGACTATAGCTTCCCCTGCTCATCCAAACATGCTCTACCAAAATTGAGAAACATATAGATCTTGTCTTGTATATCCATCTATTTAAGTGCATTGAAAGCTGAAAATGCAATCCAAGTTTGCTTTTTAAACCAGTTCTTGCAACAACCTGATGATTAATAGTTATAGTTAGTTATAGGTGGTTAGTTAACCACCTTTGTTGGCTCAGTAATTCTTGGCAAGAAGGTGACAGTGACAATATAAATTAATCTTCTGTACCAACATGCAAGATATCTAGCCGTATTTTAACCACCCCTGCACTGCTTCAAGTGCTTTTCTGAATGCATACATTTAACAACATATATTCCAGTCTCACACAAAACACACGCATACATTTCTATCAACTTACACCTCAAGACAGACACCACGTATCAAAGGTAGAGGCAACCTCCAGAACAGGTTTGGAGCTTTGTGGGTTTCACTGCCCCAGTTTTGGTGGCAGAAGTCCTATCAGAAGCCCCAGCACTTACTTAACACCTGCCTTGCAATAAGTAAAACAGACAATCACAGACATCTCCTGGATTTCTGGAATTGTTCTCTGCTTTTCCACTACCCTCTGCCAATTCAGGGATCTCAGTGCCCAAGTGACCCCAGCCCCAGGGGTCATGACACAGCACTTGAATCTTCACAGTTTTATACAGTGCAATGCACTAATTTAACACTCAAATTGGAGAGGGCTCAAAACAATCACTTAAGGGCAAGGAGAGATATCAGGAAATAGCAAAAATGCTCCCACTCTGGAAGAAGGTATTATTCCCATTTTACAGACAGGACATCTGAGGCAGAAAGTTCCTGTGTGCCACATTAAGCTTTGCTCCTGGCACTCATCATCTTGGAGCTATTTGTGCTACTCTGCATTCAGCAAGTCAGTAATCACAGTGAGAGGTTTAATCCATCACACGGACAAGTATTTCTGCAGCCAGGCAAGCGAACAGCATTTAGCAACAGCCAAAGCTTCCTGTAAAGAATTTATTACCAAGTCTCTGGTACACTGAATTTCTCTGACACAGGATGGGGCGATGCATTAAATCTGTACAAACCCACCAGAATTCAGGCAGAGATCATCAAAAGTGTTTTAATGATTAAACCATGTCAAACATCAACAATGTAGGTATATTCAGATGAGCCAAAGTTTTACTTCTAGCACATTTAGACAGCCTATTTTGAACATTATAGCTGCTGCACTGAGCTATGTAAAGACTCTGCAAACCAGTACCTAGAAATGAAGACACACGCACAGGCTTTGATAATGTAAACATAACAGACACTGTGTCCTTCAAAACAAGGAATGAAACCCCACAAGGCTAGTAGGAGAACTTAGTAATTCCCTAAGAGATGTGCAAAATTTTTAAAAAAGATTAAAAAAAAATTAAACATGTTAGAACTGGCATTTATATAAAT
Organism: Psittacus erithacus; assembly: GCA_009867235.2. Taxonomy (NCBI): domain Eukaryota; kingdom Metazoa; phylum Chordata; class Aves; order Psittaciformes; family Psittacidae; genus Psittacus; species Psittacus erithacus. The sequence continues at coordinate 11,884 of WYDI02023487.1, read as the reverse complement.
ATCAAAAACCAAGTAGTTAAACTTGAGCAATGACCAGCAGTACGACTTGCACAATTCAATGTTTCAGAGCTTAATGAATAAAATATTCATAAGCAGAACTCCACCATGGCAGATACCAGAATACCAGCAACAGATATTGGCTTTGCAACTGACTCCTCATATGTGCAAGGCGAGATTTTACAAGGAGTAACTTTAACAAGCACTCAAACCAAATCCTCAGATAACAAGCCAAAACATTACCAGTGATACACACAACTCACATTACAGAAACAGACATTCCAGCACATTTCAGTAACATTTAAAAAACATCAGACTGTTTAATTTTGCTTGTTTGGGAAAAAAAACCAAAACATATTTGTGTTAGGCACATTTTATACATGAACATATGCTACACGAAGAACAGTACAAACACCAACTTAAATACAAACAATTCCACCTTTCTGTCTTCGTTTTTAAATACACTTCTGGATATGTCACAGTCTCAAACAGTAGCTCCTAAAACGTGGATATGGCTATGGTAGTAACACTTGAAACTCTGCCAATTTCCATATTAAAAACCACTCTTCATTTAGCATTTAAGAATTCTCAGAAATAAGGAAAAAAAAGGAAGAAAAAAAGCAAAAAGAGAAGATGGGTCCACCCTGTGTACACTCTAAACCTTAGAGACAATATTGAAGTCTTACTGGACTGTGTGAGCGCCAATTAATTTTACATTCGTGACATTACTTGAAATAAAAAAATAAGATCTATTAAAAAGGTAAAATAACTTCTCCACCTGGTTGGTGACTGTTTACTCAGTTAAAGCCAAATATACAAAACTAAATGAGCCATTTCCAATTTCACTGTATCGCGCAGGAGATAACGTCGTGTATCACACACAGAACAGTAAAATGATCAATGGATTCTTCTAAATGACTTTTTACTAAAAAGTCAGTCAACTGAAAAGTTGAAACATACCCTAATTTTTAAATCAGTAATAAGCTTTGGGCCCTGCTTTTTAATTTAAGGCATGTGTGTTTATCTACTGAAACCAGCATCGTACAAATTACCTCTACAATCACATGCATGATCTACAGTAAAAAAAATGGAGGTTTAGATTACAGTGTTTTCAAATTGTGAATTATAATTCAGCACCTATCATATTGACTAGTAAGGCAACAGCAGTGTCGGATACTATGATAATACTCCCTTCCACAGTCTACAGCGGGGTCAGTGACAGCCCAGAATTACTTTTAAACTTCAACCTACTTTTATATTCTGTATACAGTTTCTAGGGTGTTTGCACTGGTTAAGTCCTACATAAATCAACACTATTCTAGGCAGGAATAGTTACAGTAGCTGTTAGAGTATTAGTGCACAACTCTTATTGTGCTTACAATCAGATGATTTTGTTGTTGGGGTTATCAAAATGGTTTTTCAGTTTGGTCTTCAATCCTTCCTTTGTTTCCTTTGTTTCACATTGTTCTCAAGGGAAGAAAAGCTGTTTGTGTACCCGTTCACAGTGGCTGTAGAGCCGTTCTGATACTCTTTCCTCCTCGAGGATGCCTTCTTGTTGTAAGTCTAGAATATACGGAAAGACACATGGTTTTGCTTAAATAAATTAACTTTTTCCTCACAGTCACTCTAGAAACACAAAAGTAAACTTGCATCCATCATTATTAAAGACCTTGTGCTGGAGGTAGAGTCTAACAAGCTCTACCATTTTTTGTGTATGAGGCTATACTCTGCCTTTCATTCATCATAGCAAGAGAATTAGTTCACTTGAAAAGAAAAGGGCTTGGCAGGAAGATGGCAGCATTGGTAGTGTTAAGAGTAAATCAGAAACAAGGGAAATGATTTTATGAGCAGACTATGGTGTAAGAATACTCAAAACGACAAGTGAGGAAGGAGATTTGATGTGCTGCAGGTGCCTACCTCGAACAAAGCCAGAACAAGAAGTGGATAAACAAGAACAGTGAGGGAAATTCAGAGACAGAAATGTGAAAGGAATTTGCACTGACAACATGGGAAGCAAAAGCTAACAGGGTCAGGGGTGCTCAGGACACCAACAAAAAATACAGTGGAAAGAACATACATTAATTAATCTCAGTCAAAGGGGCTCAGCTGCCTGACAAGAGCATGTTTCCTAAAATGTGTGTGTGAAAGAAAGTTAAATGGTCAAATGTTATAGTATGAGTAAAACAGATGAAGAAAGTTAAATAATACTTGGAACATACTATTACATTCAATTAGCAAGTTCACACTCAGCAAGTGATACGAACAACGAGACTGACTGAAGAAGTACAAGAAGATCAGATAAGGAAGCCTGCTATGCTTCCCCGCCATGAGTCACTTTTACCAGACCCAAAATGCTCAAATCTTTCAAGAGACATTTAGAATATGTAACAGAGTTTGCCTGTTTGGGGGCAGGAGGTTGTGTTGGCTTGGTTTTTTTGAAGATGGGTACATCTTTGCACAGAGCATGAATATGAACTGCTCAGAACCACAAATCCAAGGCTGGATCTGTTCGGACATGAAATCAATTTTGTACAAACAACTCAAACCCCTGATTTCCCATAAAGAAATACAAACAAATGCCTGTAAAGGTGATCCAAGACCAGAATTATGCACGTTGGGAGTTTGGGAAGTTTCTCTGGATATAAACCAAGCATTTTCTCTTCTAAGAGCAGTAAAGAACAATTCCTTTGGGTCTCTGACAGGTTCACAGGCTGCTGTTTTATGTCGGACTGGAAAGCTGCTTCTTACACAAAGCTCTTCCCTCTCCCTTATCTGCAGTTAAAACTGCATTAGTAAAATACTTTTTTTGTGCCACTCTGCTTACCGAAATTACTGATTGTCCTGAATTACACATACAAAACAGCGGAAGATTCAAAACTGGAGGGCAGACCAAGTACAGTACCTTAAGAATGTATGCATGTTACTGGAAGATAGCAAAAGGCTATTTTAAGCACACCTTCCTGGAAGCAGCTTTCCAGTGAGACAGAGCCAGCAGAATACTACAGTCAATGAATATTACTTTTACCTGGATATAGAAATTTGTGAAGAGGATAATCAAAGAAATCATATAAGAAATCTGGAAATACAGCCACCCCTGAGGAAATGCACATGGCCAAACAACACCACAGCTGGTCTGGAAGATTGTCAGGACAAACTGAGTCTGGGGAGAAAAAAACAAGAGAAATGGACCACATTAATACAAGGAGGAAAAATGCCATGAGTGACCCAAATCTTGTTGGTTATTTCCAAAACAACTCGAAAATATGTATTACTGTGTGTTTGACAAGTTTACCTTCTCTGTCTTACTAACAGTGTAAACCGCAGTTAGCAGACATGCTGGTTGTGGTATTCTGTTGTTTAAGTGTTTTTATTTGATTATTATTGTTCCATTTTAGAGCATTAGAGTAACTCATGTAGAATTGATTTATAAATATATTGAGTAACAAAGACCACCTTCTTCCTAGTGGGACCTCACTGGGGTTTGACTCTCCCATCCTAACAGAGTAGATCTGCACCTGACTACTTCAGTTGCAAAAGATTTGGGGTCACTGGGTCTACATACAGATCTTGTGACCCTCTTCCATGGACCAGAACTGCCTGGTATACGGCTCCAGTGGAAGGATCATTGAAGTGAAGGCTGAATGGAAGCTGGGGAGGCAGGAGGAGAGGGGTGGTTTAACTATCTTCAATTATCTCTTCTGGAAAAACAGAGTTTGGTCTTAAATGCTGTTGAGAGCATTAGGCAAAATTCATCCCTACATGAAGGCTACCAGATTAGGGAATGTTTATCTAAAAAGGAAAAGTCTGTTGTGTTCTGCTCTGCTATTTTGCTGCCTTAACAGCTATGCATGCAGAGCAGGCAGGGAAGTGACAGCAACTGTGACAATAGCCAGGGAGAGCAACTGAAGCACCCAGACACTTGCACTCTGTAGCACCCGAACAACCAGGATGAAGAACAGCACCTAAATCTGGAAGGAAAAAGACACACCAAAAACCACAAAGAAAAACAAAACCACAAAGCAAGCTCCCCCCCAGGCAATGATCCCCACTCCTGCAATACTCTGCCATCCTTTGGGAAGGAAGAGTGCTAAAAAAGTATAAATAAATAAAACTTGAGAATCAACACTCTAAACTGCTGGCAGCAAATGCTGTTAAACCCATTCACAGCTCTGACAGGGTGCTAAGGGGTGGGTGGGGGTGTTGTGTTTAACAAAAATGTCTATCTTTAGGCTTCAGTCTCCCCACCCTACAAAATGGGGAAGACAGAACACCTGTGCACATTTTCTTGTGGTGTGCTGACATGTTACACACATTGAAATCTGGGTCTCATGCAGGATCACTACCACATGTGCCATATTGCTTAATTTCACTGCTCTTTTCACCTCCAGTACACAGCATTTGGGCTTTGTCACTGTACACACAGGAAACAACACAAATGGATACAAGGACCCCAACACAGAATTACAAGAGAAAAAAATCTGCCCATTCAAAGTGCACACACCAGAAATATTGAACAGTTTTTAATAAAGCATTTGCAACCGCATGCAAAAGTGAGACAGAAAAGCCATTGTCCTGCAGGACTAGAACAAAAGGTCTTGTTAGCTGTGGACTGTGTTGCACTCAGCTTCTGGTCTGTCATCTCAACATCAGTCTGAGCAACCAAGCAGAGAAGAGTACCCCAAGCTCAAGCAGGCTTGGAAGAAAAGCTTCTCCTGCCTCCTTGGCTACTGAGTCTGATAAACCCAGCACTGTGAGTCCCAAATACATCTAGCCATACAACATGGTGAGCTGGAGAAAGGTCCCACTGATCTCAGCACTGATTTGTGTACGCCCTCAGTCCCAGCTCCCCATCATCCTGAAAACAGAGCAAATGGAGGTGCACAAAGCTGGATTTCAAAGGCATTTAAAGATTTAGAAGGCCTTCGTTCTTCCTTCTTCTACACCCTGCCAAAATCTTCTAACTCAGTAAAGACAAGAAGATTTCATCACGAATACAAGAGCCCGCTGAAGAACTGAAGAGCAGATCACTCACCAGCTGCCCCTGAGTGATGTACTTCTTCCACCACAGATAAGGACGCATTGCTGGAACAGCAGACAATCCATAGTAGGAGTACATGAGGACATGGATAAAGCTATTCAGTGTGGCACCAAAGTAAGCTAAAGAAGGGAAAAGGAAAAAGAAAGTGCATGGCTTTATGAGGAATAGGCTGTTTTACAGAAGCTACAAAAATAACAAGTTCGAAATGTTACTATTTAAAACATTATTTATTTTAAAAGGAACACGAGAGATTTATTCCCCCCGATTTTTCTTCTGCTCACCCAAGACAGTGACTGAGCTGCTTTGCAGCTGTGTGCTTTATACCAGCGTTCTGGTTTTGTTTCCTCAAATTATTCTTTTTCACATCTACATGATGGCTTCTCAAGGGAACTGAACAGGACCAACAATCAATACCTTCACTCATCGACTTTTAGGCTTATTTCACTTCATTCCAGGCAGGAGCCCATTTTGTCATTTATAACCAAAGCAACAGATACATTCAGAAACTGCAAGTTCGCCATTTTATTTGTCCTTCTTTATAGTACCTTTATGCATTAAAGGAACTTTTAGCTTAACACCATACTGCATAGAACTGTCACGACAAAGCAAAACATAAAGCTTGGAAAGGAAGGATTAAAACCCATTACTAGAAACAGCACAAAAGTATTTTGAAGACCACACAAGCACAAGATGGACTTTAAGTATCTGCACTTTCGACTGTTGTATAAACAGGGTTTGACTTCCCTGGAGGAGAATGTGGTTCCAGAAGCACACCTTTTGTAAGTTCAGCATTACTCACTGCCAACAACACGAAACAAATACGAGTTTCTATGTTGTCTGGCTCGGAAAGCTGACTCCTGAGCAACCTAGCCTCTTGGTCTGCACTGCCCATAGCTCACATCCACTGGACTTGAAAAGGTTTCCCTTGGATTAGGGTCCAACAAAGCCAGTATCTATAAGCTGAACATCTGAACCACAACTAAGCCACACTAATGCAGTTAGGAAACTAAATGCTAGCGATAAGCAAAGAAATCAAAGCACAATTGCCAGAGGGTAGCAGGATTTAGACAAGAGAGACATAGAAATCTTCCACTTAAGACGCATTTGGTCAAATTCATTAGAGCTCAGGACACAAGATTTTATTGAAATCATTTGTTATGGCTAGTGGTATAATGAGATTAAATCAAGAAAGTAGTATCTCAAGTGAACTTGACAGACACAAGGGCAAGAGTCACCATTAGCCATCTTGCAGCTGAAACAGGTTTCTGGTCCTGACTTGGAAAACAGTATTGTTTCATTTGAGAGTTTGTGACTACCACAAAAAAGAGAAGCAAGGTTGACAGGTATCAGACCCTGTCTGAGGCAGCTGATCAATGTCACACTGCCATACAAATTCTGCAGACTACACAGGCATGCCTTTTGTAGAGGCTTTGAAGGCAGCTTAATTCTTGCAACTGTCTGCAACAGTTGCAATTCAGCAAAACGGCTTAATATGGGACAGAGCAAATCCTGCAGCTGAAGGTACCAGAGATGTTTGGTTTGACCAAAAGAAATCCAACAAGGTCCTTGTTGCAGATGCTCCCCACTATAACCCAGTACTTACAGTGACCACAAGGCACCCAGTTCATAACAAACCACCAAATGTTCAGCATCGTTGCATGGTGGTAGACGTGCAGAACAGTGATCTGATGATTATTTTTCCGCAAAATGAAAAAGAAGGTATCCATGAACTCGATGAGTTTGGAGAAATAGTACCACCAGAGGACACGTATGATCTAGAAAGGAGGAAAGAAGTTTTAGAAGCACTGCACATTGTGGGGGCTTTCAACCCTTTTGTTATCCAAGTTATTAAAATCCAGATTCTGTCTGGCACTACTTGGACTGAAGACACTGCTGAGATCTTCTGTAATGCTTCTGCCTCAGCTCTTTCTGTAGGAGATCTGGGTACAAGCCCATTGCCACAGCTGAAAACAGGACGACAGACTGTTTTATGAGGCTGTTGCTGTGCACCTAGGGTGTCCTGGGAGAAACAAGTCAATATTTAACCAGAGTGGGTCTCGCACTGTTCTCTAAAGGACTGGTCTGAACAGTGATGGGAAAAAAAATCATCACATCTGAGAAAGAGAAGGGGAGCCACAATGCGCAGTGGTTGAATACAGTCCTTGGTTTTTAACCTGGGAACACTTGAAAATTGCTCACCAAAATACCAACCATGAATATACTGTAGATTAACTATTATGTTTGACAATGCATTGTCCTCTGTATTGTGAAAGGAGGAAAAAAAACATACAGTTTGAACAAGTTCCACATAATCGATACTGTTCTGCTCTCCACTTATGCACAAGCGGACAATTTGAAATGTTATTAACTGTAAGTCTCAATTACATTACCTTCATATCAGCTTCTCCTCCACTGTGAGTATCCTGACAGAAGAAATTGTATCCTCCTTCCCATACTCCTGTCACCAGCTGAGAAGATCAAAGAATATAGTGTTATTTGGGCTGCACCCCACAGCACATGTAAACCTCCACAGCATCTTTGCCAAGACATCTGGTGTCAAGGGATTCATGAGCACTTGAGTGTGGCATTATGTTGAATTCAAGCTCCAAGCACTGATCGAATTACAGTGGAAGGTGAATTAACAAACTCTTCCAATTGGGGTATACCAGAATAAAAACAGGAGGTAGCATCTTATTTTTCACTTATCCCACATAGTGTGTGCTTTGCACAGTCATATTCCAGACAGATTCTCAGGAAATATCTTTCCTTCTTGGCTGATGATCCCATTGTTGGAGAAAGTGAATGGCCAGAGTAAAGTAAATACGTTTTTATTCTGATTATTCAATTTTTGGAAATAAAAAGTTACATTTTTAAGGAAGTTCTATACACAGAGATCTGACTACAATTTTTTCAGCCATGTAACAGAGCAAATCTTCAGCTTTGCTACCCTGAACAGCTAACAAGTGATGTTTCGCCATACTGCGATTCTTCCAGATCTTCTTAAATAATTCACTCATCCTGAGTACACTACATCCTTTCCAGTACAAGTGACTTCCTTTGCAAGATATGCCATTGCCTGTCTGACTTCCTGGCATAACAAATAACACTTCTGACATGATGGAGTTACTCTTAAGGGTAATGACCAGCTATTAGTCACAAGAAGATGATGAGGAGCTGAGGGGCTCACTGAAACCTCCACAGGAGCAGGAGGGAAGCTGGATGTCTGCATCCCACCCCTTCACAGATGGGAGACATATGGACAGGTTGAGGTGGGTTGGGAGCAGATGTAAGGACTCCCAACCTTAATATCAAAACAGAAGGATCACTGGATGTTGCATATAAAGATGTTTTTCCTTGTGGGAATATCATGAGAAGTGCAGTAACAAATTTAGATGATTCCCAAGTGAAAAGAAAAGTATTCTAAAGGCAGAGACAGATATCTTGCGCAAGCAAGTTGTCCATTTTTGGCCTTATCTAAGCTTGTGCAGAATAAAAATAAAAGCTTTGCAAAGCTACAGTGGAAAACTCTTTGTACCATAAGTCATCTAAATGATCTCTTGATTAAAGGACTACAATAACTGGCATGATTTAACACTGCTCAGAACTGTGAATGAGAAGCTAATTCTAAAAGGTACAATAAAGATTATCACTTCAATGATCTACCTTTTCCTGATGTTATTTCTTTCACGCCTCATTTTCTCCCTAAATTAGCTTTTAAAATACCCAGTCAGCTTAGGTCATTATTTTTTGACCTTCTAAGATAGAATTATTGCCACTATTTAGGAGGGTGAAAAAAAGAAGACATCTAGTTATATCATAAAACATATAGACCTGGAATTACCTCATGCATTAGAGATAAGTCAATACCACTCTGCCACAGTGAGGGCAGGGCAGCTGCATACGTCAGTGGCTGACCCAAGCAATTTCTCTATCCAAGCAGAAAGGGCATAAAGCCATGGGAGGACTTCTCTCCCAGCTGTAGAGCAGGAAGGGCTGTGCAAAGCACACTGGTTTAAAAGCAGTACCCCGCTAGTGGACCAGCTACATCCTGGAGCAAGCCCTGCACCAAGATGCTCTCAGGGCACTGAGGGAAAGCCTGCACGGCTCTGTGAGTGCCTGCCAGTCCCACAGACAGAAGACCATATTGTGCTGGGATCGTGTTGTTAAGAGCTTACAGATGTTTTCATACAGTTCTCTTAGCTCAAGGAAGCGTTAGGATAGGAGAATAATCACAACATTTATATTGCAATTCATCCAAATAGCATCCATCACTAATACTACAGTCCATAAACCTCTCCCAAGTAAAGGCTAGCGTAGTGAAACACAAAGAGCTTTCCCTGAAAGCAATACAGGTTCACTATATAAAGCATAGCACAACCAAAGGCCTACAGCAAAAGTCTGGATGGATCTCACCTCTCTGAAGGGCAAAGATATCAATGCAGCAATACATAGCTTCTGCTAAACCCGAATACTCCTTTGTTTCCAGAAGCACATATAATAATATGCTACAAGCTGTAATATTCTCACAACCACAGGGGTTTAAATGATAGAAGCGAAGCAACATTTGTAGGAAATGGTAACATCTTTTAACATCATATAAATAGTTAGTGTAGTTGCAAAAATAATTTAATCCCTCCCTTCCTAGAAGGAACTAAATGGTGAAAAGCTGCTACTGCTATCCATGAACTGCTGCTGCTGCCCACAGCCTTGCTTGGTGCAACATGCAACACACTGATAAACCTTTTCTAGAGTTACCCAGCTGCTCCTTTGGCTGACACCACTATTTCTTGCACTCACAATACTTACAGCACATGACGGAAGACTCCAGAAAACAAAGCAGTTGGCCACGAACAGTTCCCAGATGGCTCTGTTATGCACAAGGCTAGTCATACAGCACCAGGGAGCTGCTTATGTGCACCCAGAAAGCAATACATGGAGGTGTCATAAATTGCCAGTTAGTGCATTTAAGTCATTGCTCATGCTTAATGTGGTCTGCCCCAGGACAACCAGAGTTTCTTATTTCTTACAGCTTCTGTATAGCAGGTCTCAACTTGCCCAGCAACAGGCTCGGCAACTCCTTGGCCACCCCAAGCTTGAGACAACCTTTCCCTGCCCACTGTCCCTAAGAATCCTTCATCTCCAGGTTGGCAGGAGCCCAGGCTTGCTTAACAGCATTGCTGATGCACAACCACAGGCATATATTGTCTTGAGAAGTTAACCTGTCCAGAAAAGGCTGACTGTAATCACTTTCACCAGAGTATGTGATTTTAAAACAACACTAAAAGAGACAGCTCCTTTGTAAGTCAATTAAAATGGTGCTCAAAGTCATTGCTAAGTTTCTCTGCTCAGCGGAAAGCCCTGCAGCTCAAAGTCGCTTTTGTGGTCAAACACCTTGTACTTCCTTCCCCTGCATTTGGTTTTTTGTCTTTTATAATGCTCTCATTCTGTTAATTCTGTTGCCAAATCCTTTAAAATGCTGTGGCATGTGTGGTTCTTATCAACTCCGGTACCAAAATAAACCAGCACACTAACACCAGTCTCACTGGGCTGTGGAAGAGGTGTTACTGGGGAGAATTTTGTTTTCTTGTGATAAAACCAAAGCCTGAGACGCACTGGAGAAGTGCAGATAAGGGACACAGCACTGCATCACGCTGTGATGAGTTTACAAGCTTCAAAACAGGGCTAGATTAGAGTGAAAAGAAACAGAACTTCACATCTCTGATCAAAGAAGGCAAATGCCTGCAGAGGTAAGAAACTTGATCTTTACATGAACACAGTCACCTCAGGAGAGAGATAAAGGCTTTGGGACCTGTAGAGAAAGAAAGGGGAGAGGAAAGAACAGCCTTGGCAGTGAGCTGTCACCTGGGGCTCACATGCCACAGCAGCTCTTCACTGAGTCCCTTCCTTCTTAAACAGGGTGCGCCCCTTAGGATGCTTTTCCTACAGCATGAACACCACTTCCCTCATCAGGAAAACCTTAGATTTTCCTCAGGAAAACCTTAGACTTTCCTCAGGCAGATTCAGGAGGGAATTAATTTTTCAGATGAAGGAAAAGGACGGTAAAGAGATCACACAAAGTGAGCATTCATCACTGAGCAGTTCTCTCGAATGCAAGTGCACATGGTCCACATCAACTGGCTACAGTATAAATAAAAAATATCCTCAAAATAAAATAGCTCTGCATCCCATAAAACTGCGTACCTGGCATCTCCCCATTACCCAGCTGAGACTCATGATGCTGGCGCAGAGCAGTGACATAGGGGGAAAGCACTGCTGCCTCTGCTGCTGCAACTACTCCTGCAGCTCTTGCAGCTCCTTGCGATACAGCTGTGCCAGCCAGCGGGTGATTAACCCACATCCTAGAACCCCTTTACCAGCCACACCCCTATGCACCTTCTCACCATGCAGGAGGCCACCCCTTGCAGTCCCTGCCCCAGACAGGAATGTTATTTCCCCTCAAAGTCCAAGAACTGTAGATTTATACAGAACAAAATGTCATTTGACACATGATTATGAGCACCCTCTCTTCCTGAAGCATGGGAGTGACAGGTCTGCCTGGAGGAACCCCTCCCGCTCTCCTAGGCCTGCCTTGCCTTTTATATTGTCTGGAATGAGCACAGACCACTACTCTGTTCTGCTAGTGCCAGAACACAGCCCAGTTGGTAAATGCACAAACAAATAATTTACAGCAAGTACCAACAGAAAGTATCTTAGGAATTCCACATAAGACATACGATTTTTAGTGACTTTAAAATAGTATATTATATCAGTAGATCAAATGGTGCAAATACACAATAACTAGAATTATACAAATCCTACAATGCAAATTTCCTCTCTCCCCCCCCCCCC
>WYDI02023484.1:0-41357 GCA_009867235.2 Psittacus erithacus | reverse complement strand
TAGTTAGCCACCCAGGAACACAAAGCTTCCTCCGCAGCGATGTGCTGCAGGCTTTCTATGAAGTTGCTTTCTGCATGAACTCCCTGCAACATCCCTGTTTCCAGAAAAAGGTGGAACAGTTGCACATGATGCGGGGAGCAGGATTAAAGGGAAAGATCAAGAGGGAGTTGGAAAGGACAGTTATATGTTAATGAACTTCAGAAGATGAAATCCTGTCTGCCTTTGCACCAAAAGATTTTTCTTCCTCCCCTATCTCTCCACTAGCATACAAGATGTGAATCACTCGCTGTTTTGTGAGCGACAGTGGGACAGCATAGCAAGCAGAGCTTCTTTGCCTCTGTCCTCCTTTCAGCAGTGATAACCTGATTTCTAAAATCCATATCCCAAATTACTTAGTTTTCAAGGATTTTAACTTGTTCAAATACAAGAGAGAAGATGAACTGGGGAAGCTGAACCAAAACTACTCCAGGTTTTGTAGCGGTTCTGTCAGTATCCCTGCGTAAGATGTGGGTACACTGAAATTCAGGTGTTCTAGAGGGAAAAAAAAATCTCATATGTATGGAATTTTAGCATTTTTCTATAGTGCTGTTTCATCCAGATATATTCACCGTTTTCACTTGTGACTGAAGAACATGAGATTTGGAGAAGGAAGGTGACTTGCCCCAGCATGTGAACTTGGTTTGCGCTTTCTGAGATTACAAGTATGCATTTGTTTACTGGCCTGCTCCTTGTCTTCTGCAGAACTGTGTCCTGGGAAACCATAAAGTAGGAAATTGGTCTGTTCCCAGTGTATGTGTGTGTAGAGGAGTATCCAGTTCATGACCTTGAAGCAGCCAAGTCCTAAATTCCTCTGTCCCTTTCTGCAGACTCTGAGTAGGTAACACATGGATATGTTGACAGAAGAGTACTGGGCTGAAGGCTGCAGAACTAACATGTTACTGCTTACTGTGAGTCAGGAAGAGCTGTTTGCATGTGCATATATGAAGGTGATGCACGTTCCCATTGAGAATTAACTCATCTCCAGATGGTGAAAAAATGCATCTAAGTAATTTAAGAGCCCTGAATGTCTCCTGAGGATTCAGATATAAAAAGAATAATATCAATCTCTCTAGCAAGCTAAGCCACAGGAGAAAAAAATTGTTGTTTTTAAAGGATCTGTATGCTTCTGCTGTGTGGGAGAGGATGTGTTGCATTCCAACTTGTATAAAAAGCATCTTATGAAAGAAAAGTTGGAGGGAAGAAATGTTTTCAGCATTTACTTAGCAAGGCTTTGTACTTTTTTAGGAAAAATTGAATTTGGTGTAGATTCTTTCTCTGACACTCGAAACCTGTCCGTCCTGCTTGCCACTCTCCTGCCAACAGTTCTGGGGGGGAAATGGAAATCTGTGAGGCCCTGTCTGTGTGTGGGGAAGGGACAGGGAATAGTTTGAGTTCCAGCGAGAGAGTGCAGTAGAAATGTCTATTCTGCAACGGGAACACTGGAAATAGACTATTCAGGTTTCATCTGCCAAATAAGAACTTTCCTATTGACCCAAATTGTCAGGCTTTGGTGGTCCACACAGAAATGTTGTGTTTGGAACTTGTGCAGCTTTGAACAGTTCGGCTGAAATAGCAGCACAAAGCACCTTGGAGATGGGGCTGCCCTTAATGGAAAGGGCCACCATCAAATGGTACCAGTTCAGGTGTGAATGTCAGAAGCTGGCTCCTTTGACAAGAGGGCTGTTCACAATACTAGCACAGGCATTTGTGAAATGTCATGGCCATACACACCCTGTGCCCCAGTTTTTGTCCTTGATGTGAAACAGGTGTCCAAAAAAGCCTATGGTGTTCCAGGAGGCACTGGTTCCCCTATTCTGGGGCAACAGTCCCCTTGAACAGAAAACAACATTTGACTGCTGAGAGCTTTGAGCACTCAATGTGATACCTGTCTGTAAAAGATGCAGACGGATGTATTATTCTATGTCCTTAGAGCAATAAATCAGTGTGGGGTCCCTGAACTGATCAGGGATCAGCTAGAGGAGCAGCTGTTTACAATAACAAAGCTGATGCGTGTGAGCATGGAACTAAAGGCATAAAGATGAAGGCAGTGCTCGGTCCATGTCTAATGGTTTTGTAAGATGCTTCCAGAGTCTCCATTCCTGGCTGCAGTTTTACAGGTGGCAGCTGAATAAGGGATGGAAATGAAATAGTTTCATTATCAAGTTGTTACACTTCAATTTGTTATAAATTGTTCCAAAAGTCACTGCCAAGTGAGTGACAGTAAAGAGAGTCCCCTGGCTTGCTGCCTAGCCTATGAATTCAATTTCAGTCAATGCTCACTGTTCACATCCTGGATGGACAGAAGAGCATGGCTATCTGATTGCAAGGCAGGACTGAAGTGAGCTGGAAGAGCTGTGTATGGGAAACCAAGACTGGAAATAGAATAAGGCTGAGGGGATCTGGCAGAGCTGTCTAGCACATGCTGGGATGTGTCAAGGATGACACAGGGAGCTGGCTAGCAGCAATCCACTGTGCCCTGTGCATCACCCAATATTGGTCCCTGTGCTTTGTCCCTGAGTGGGGCTCTGTGGCTGATGCTGCAGCTTATCTTCTTGCCTCACCAATGGGGATTTTGTGCTCGCTAGAGTTCAAGGTCAGGCTATAAAAATCTGTTCCAGCCTGAAATCTACCATAAAACTGAGCAATTCCTCAAGGATGCTTTCTTTTCCAGAGACATGTTCCTTCTTATTATTCATGGGTGAAGTCCTTGCACTGGAACATTCGGTGATGGTTGATAGCAGTAATACTACCCGGAAGACACCAGATATAATCTGGTCTATGAACTACGTGAGCTTCTGTGAAGTGATCCTTACACACCTTTGCCAATTTTGGCTCTTAATCTAATTTAGGACTAGATTTAACCCCATCAATATTGATCTCCTGATGAGATGGGTATAGTGTGATTGACTTGCTGTGTGTTTTGTTCCACATTTGAGAAGATGTTTTACAAGAGCTAACTTGATTTCACCGCATTTACAAGCTCCTCTGTGCTGCAGCCAAACACTTCACAGTCCTTGAGAGATTATTTGATGATTTAATATGGGTTCTCTATAAAGAATAAACCACTTCCCCATCCCCAAAGATATTGCCTTTCAGTGCCATGACCTTGGAGAAAGGTGTCAACATAGCAGCAATACTACCTAGACAACTTATCTTCTGAGCACTTCATGGTTGGCTGCCAGATCTGGGCTGGAGAGGTATTCATCCAGCTCTGTTTAGACAGGAGCAGACTCTTGCATACAGAGACACCAGCATCCCTTAGAGAATGCACTTCATCATCCTTTTGTTTGTGGATGTTGAGAGCTGTTGTTGTGCAGCAGTTGGGAGAAGGGGATATCCCATTCTCTGTTCCAGTAAGAAACAAAAGATAAGCTGATCTAAGAAGAGCCTGATTTACCTCTGTTTGCAACAGCTTCATTTTTACCTGCTGTGATGATCTGCAAATTGTTACCTGTCTCTTGCAGGCAGTGCCAAAGCCTGCACTGGATCATGTGCTAAAAGACTAATCGGACACCTTCTGTCCCAGCAGAGTAAACTGGGATCACAACCTTTCAGGGATTAGGAATCCAATTACCTGGAGAAACAGCCACCAGATTGAATTATCCCTTCTAACCTCTTATTGCTTAGTGTTCTCAATCTGTGCCATCTCTCTGCACTGGAAGTTTCACAAGTCACCTAATAAAAAATGTTAGAATTATCCTTAAATAGCTTCCATAGGGATTATTATTATCTAGTGATTATTCCATCTCTGAGCCTGTCTTGAGTACTGTCTGGATTCAGATGAGCCAAGGAGAGCTGATGCCTTTAAAAGTCTACACTCACTCAGAAGCCCTTCAGGGTGAAGTAGAGGGTTTGGGGTACTAACTGTGCACTTCACATGCCGAGGTGGAGACTTTCCTCTTTCCTTCCCACTATTCCATGTTTCACTTATGGAACTCACCAGGGCTTGACAGGACTGAGAACTATCTACAAGAACAAAACTGCAGATGGTGTTGCAGACACAGATAAAAGGCAGCTGCTTCCTCATATTGATATTAGTGAACATCTGAATAAACACTTGCAAAGTTTAAATTATTACTGCCTCAAGAAGTTTGCCTCCACAGTTTAGCATAACAAAGGCATTCATCACTCATAACCAGCCTGTAATATCTAGAGTGAACACTTCTTTGTGCAGTGGATGAGAGATGATTTTGATCTATGAATCTCCTTCTGAGTGCATATGCCCGTACCGATGCCCTCAGTAAGGGAGATTCAGAACTATTTATTGTCTACAGCATTCTACTTGGTTTTGTTTACAAAAAATGCGTGGCTGTCTGGGTTTCCTATTTCTCGGGTGAGCTGCAAATAGATGGATGGGTAAATTTGCACAATATGTAATCCAGTGGAGCGGTATGATATGGAATGAGCAAGAGAATACTTGGAGACTGAGGATACAGGTATGGGAACAAGAGTATAAGATGTGATCCAAAAGAAGTCTCTGTTTTATGCAGAGGCTCAATGAGGATTGTGTGCACTGAAGGCTTATCTGTTTCACAGCAGAGGGCTTGCATTTGTCAGGCTGCTATTTAAGTATCTACCTTACCTGTATATTTCTGCAGAAAAGTGTGTATAAGCCAGGCTTTCACTCCTGCTCCAAGAGATGGTAATGAAGGAGATCAGGAAAGCCAAAGAGTGCAAAATTCCAGCATGCCGTGAGATCGCTTCCTTCTGCCTGTTTGTTCTGACAGCAGGACAGGCTTGGTAGGAGCCATAGAACAGAACTGAGACTCTGATATTATTCCCTTCAGCACTACTGCTTGTGATTCCTCTTCATTTTGGCCTTACACATTTGTTTCCAGGCTTTCACTTTCTTCTCCTAACCTGTTAAGTCAGATAATGCAGGTCTTTCCCCTTGCTGAGGGACTGCAGCACTCCCACTGCAGTCAGTGTGGACAAGTGGTGAAGTCAGATGCAGTTCAAGGAAGTAATGGAGAGAATTTGGGTTCAATTGTGGAGGTCTCTTGTGAACACTGTGCAGCTTCTATTTATTTCAAATGCAACTCCTTTGAATTGCTTGTTCCTTAACCTGCCCGCTGCTTGTTTTCTGTAGGATAGTGGGGAGGTTTCCCACCAAAGGAGTTAGGAACATCCATCTTATCTTGGTCTTGAGCACAGAGGTTATTGTGGCCATTTTTTTTTATTAGTTTAATATATGTTGAAGTCTACAAATAAATGCTGGGACCCAGGTGGAATAGGTGAGATGGGACTAAGTTCTGGGATGATTGATAATGAGCAGGGACTGGAAAATCAATTGTGTTAATTCCTGCCTTGTCACTGGGACAGAGAATTAATGAGAAAATCCGTCTAACTTAATGCTATTTACACATTATACAGACTGTGATAAAACTGTCTGCAGGTGCTGCTCGGCATCACAATTATAGGATTATTGTAGATCCAGGTAGGAACAGAAATCCACAAGAACAAAAACTCCCTTCACAAACAGCAAACAAGTGATGACATGGACCAGCAAGGAGGGCTGAAGAGAAAACAGGCAGGCATTGTTTCTCCCTTCTTGTACTGAATGCTTAGGAACTTAGTGTAGGGGCTTAGACATTGGTGTGTGGTGCTGTGCTTCTGATAAACACTATGCCCTGTTGCAATCCTTCCTCCTAGGGGTCTTACAGCACTCTGTAGATAGCAGGGAGGCTGCTCATCTCACAGTACAGTGCATTCTAGGTAGGAGTTTAAAATGCTGGAAAGACTTGAGCCCCCATCTCCTGATGTAGGGGGTACTCTGCAGTTATGCTTACTGAGCATGGAGAGTTTGTGTCAGACCAGCCGCAGTATTATATGAAGGTGAAGCAGTAGTGTTAGTTCGCCTGCACTAACCTTCCAAAAAAGTCAGGTGGGAAAGCAGGGGATGGCCATCAAGCTGCAGAAGTTTGTGAAGCTGTCAGTAACTCCTCTGCATAACCAAGCACATGTGTATCTGCCTGAGGAGTGGGGAACACTGCTCTTGATCATAACTGCCCAGGGAAGTTGTGAATGCTCCATCCTTGGCAGTGTTCAAGGCCAGGCTGGACAGAGCTTTGGGCAACGTGGTCTAGTGTGAGGCATCCTTGCCCATGGCAGGGGGTTGGAACTGGATGATCTTAAGGTTCTTTCCAATCCAAACCATTCTATGTTTCTGTGACAGAAAATCAAATCCATCTCCCCAGCTGCCTCCTGTCCACCAGGAGTTAATCCAGCTGAGACAGCATCAGTATAAGTGATGGTGTATTACTGCATAAGCCATCCATGCACCCTGTGTACTCAGAACACCTGTATCCCTCTTGCTTTTCTTCTCGATCTCCCTCTCCTTCTATTGCACTTCATATGCCCTCCATCCTCCAATCTACCTTATGCTGAGTGCTGAAAATCCCAGCAGCTTCCAGGGCTGAATAAAGGGAGATATGACATAAAGAGTGACACTAAATTTGTTTCATGTTTTCTCTCTGGACATATAGTACAGGTTCTTTTCTTTCCATCCCAAGGTATCAAGGTTTTGGTTGTGTTGGAAAGCTGTGGAAGGGAATGATTGAAAGTTCCCCTTTCTGACAGACGGACAACTACAGGAATAGAACCCCCAGGAATAGGCCAGACCTCAGATGCCCTCAGAGCTGAACTCTGCTGGTTCTTGAGCTGCCTAGATAGCCTCTACACAGCAATCTCTATATAGCTGTCTCTATAGCCTAGAGATCCCAATTTGCAAACCCAAATATTTATAGGAGCATTCCTACAGGGCAAATCCTGGTAAACTTCTTCTAGGTTGTGTTACCCTCAGGGTGTGACTGTGTTATATCTGGCAGGAGGTGTCAAATTCAGTTCTTCCAGCTCTTAAAACATCCGGGAGAATCTCTCTTAAATGCCAGCATAAATGTGCATCTGTAATACATGGGTTGACTGGTTCTGATCCTCTCCAGTAGAGGGTAGCAGGCTGCCTGCAGCCCCTTAGCTTTGCTGCCCACCTCCATCTGCCACTGGGGAAACTTAGGAGCAGTGCTGGAGTATACTGTGCCGGTTGTGTTGCAGATATAAGAGCTGGGAAGAGAACCTGTTTGCTGATCTCTTATGGTTTTTGTTCCTTGTTCATTTCTTGAAGGAGGGAAGATGGGTTTAGATGTAAAGAAAGCAATAAAGGATCATTCTTGGGCAAAATGCAAGAAACCTCTAAGCCCAAAGGGGTTTGCTATTACACTGTTCCAATTACTTGAAACTCCTCACAAAGGAAGCAGCTGTCCAGAGCTGCTTTGGACATGTGTCCAAGGTGATTTGGACTTGAGGAAGGTGTGTTGTTTTCCCTTTTGAATGTAGTTGAATTCAACCCTGACAAAGCCAAATGAGGTGGGCGCTGTGACTGCCAGCTGTAATTAAGAACAGAATGCTCTCTGAGTAAAAAGAAGGTGAAATCCCCAGTGTTGTTAATGCTTATGATCTCTGACAAGTATGGGAAAGCTCCTTTATCCCCAGGGTATGTTCTGCTTGGAGTCGTCGTGCTATGCCTGTGTCACATGAATATCAGACAGGAAGGTCAGTGAGTATGCTGTGTCTATGTACTCTTACATACAAGTGAACCATCTCACAGTGCCTAAATACACATTTGGATGGCCCCAAACTTGGCTGTGGAGAAGACAGGAATTATGAGGCTGTGGAGTCAGTCAGTAATGATGGATGGTCTGCTTGGCTGATGCTCTGAATGTTGTTACCACCAGTAAAAACTACACTGGGTACATTATGGGAGAGGATTCTCAGCACTGAGAGCCTCAAGCAGTGAAACTCAGTTCAAGTCTATGCTCACTGCAGTGATCTGTCCTGAGGAGAGGGTCAAAGTGCTACTGAGGGAGAAAAAAGTTTGCTTCAAACTGTGTTTTGTGTTTAGGAGGTAAATCATCAAAGCAGCTAGTGGTTCAGGCGTTACTCTGCAGCTTGCAGGCTTATATTCAATTCTTTGCTCAATGGATAGTGGATCAGATGGTTCCCTTTCCTCTTCTCAGTTCCTCACCTTTAAAACAGGGATAATCTTCATCTTGCCAGAACATTGTTGTGAAACATCTGTTAAGACTCTTGAGATACACAGATACTGTTGAGATGAAAGCTTCATCAAAAACTGAGATGGAAGGTTAGATGTTTTTCTAGGTGATCTCCCCAGGCCTGGGTCTGGAGAAGGGCTTGCTGACAAAAGGCTGAATCAGGACTTGCTTCCTTTTTTCCCCTGTTGTCTACAGGGGAATTTTAGCTCCTTCTGTTGTGGATTTACCTGCTGGCAACTCTGCAGTGTGTGGTAAGACTGTGAAGAACTAAAAAAAAAGAAGAAGATTAAAAAGCAAAAGGATTAAAATCTAAAGGGCTTATCCACTCTGTGCTCTGAAGAATCTGCTCAGGCTGAAGCCTCTTGGAGAAGCTGTGTATATCTCTATATTAGTTTTGACAAGGAGAATGTCTCTGTGTCTCTATTAAGGCAGAGCAGTGTGTTCCTATGCTTTGGTATCATGAGACACTTGGACATCTGTTTCCTCAGACCATAGCTTGGAAGGGACCTTAAAGACAGGCAGAGCTGGAAGCTTAAACTGGAACATCTAGGCCTTGGGTAATACAGTATGTGATGGGGTTGATGTTGTTTTCTTTCCTGAGGAAACCACAAGAGTTTCTTTGATTTGCTGTTTGGTTTCTTTTGAAAACATCTTTAACTCTGTGGACTGGTCACGAGTATGTCCTGTGGCTGAATGCAGGCAGGTACAGCCTTCTCGTGCCAGCTCACCTTTGGGGGGTGAGTGGGACTTAGACCAAACACTGCATCTCAGCTCCGAGATCTGCAGAAGAGGGAAACCTGTGGTTTGCCAAATATAGAGTTTGTGGCTTATCCACAGTCACTGAGAGATCTCCTTGAAATTAATGGTAGGAATTGCTTAGGCATTGAGGACTGGTGGCAGGGAGAAAGAGGCAATGGAGATAGGTCTGGCAAGAGAACTGCTGGGTAATAGTTAACAAAGTAAAAATCTCAGCATTTTTTTTGCTGCACAAGATTTATACTTGCATGGGTCCTCAAAGGTGTTGGAAGTGGTTTGTGTGGCAGACCTGGATGCTGGCTGTGTATCAGCACATCCTTTGCAGTGGTAAGAGGCTTGAATTTACTTTCAGGCAAAGCTGCCTTTGCTTAATTCTTTAAGGGCTGGAGCACTTGGAGAGATTCATTGTCTGGTTTCAGGGGTTCCTCTCATCAAACTCCACTCCTGTCTTAACAAGGGATTAATGCGTCATCTCCCTGGCTTCTAAGTTATGATGGGAGAGTGGAGAATGATGGATTCGATGGAGTAGCAAAACTTGATGTTCATCTTAGGGAAGGTGATATTAAAATACTTCAACAAAAAAGGAATCTCTGAATGCTTCAAAGCCTGAAATGGCTGAGGGGCTGATGAGATGTAACAATGGGAATAAGGAGAAGGTTTATTAACAGTATCCCAGGAACTCATGAGCTGAATAACTCATAAATCTTTCATGAATTTTACAAAAATGAGGGATGAAATCCTAAACACTGTAGATAGAGTGAGGCATAGATCTATTGTTTGAAATTATTATCTTTTGAAATTAAGGAACTATCTGATTTGAGTTTCTGTTATTTTTCTTCCTATTCTCTTTCTCAATAGAAGAAATGGGAAGGGAGAACATTTGAAATATTAGACAACAGATTCAACTGTGAAATTGTGACTCCATAGCAGGAATGGGATAAAGCTGGTAAAGGATATTGCAGCCCAGTTGATTGTGGAACCTCTGCAGTCCCAGTTTGCAGTAAATAATCTGATTTGTGCCCCTTATTCCCTGCTGATAGCCCAGTAAAATGTCTCCAGAAATCCAGATGTGCCAGTCTCCCAAACAGGGAGAGACTTGGGGAGAGCAGCTGGAGGATGTGTAATGTGTGTGCATTTCTCTTTGTATCTGCAACTTATATTACAGTTATCATTGTAAAGGAGTCTGAGCCAGGTATCACTGAAGTCTGTGTCAGAACTGAGTCCTGATGGACTGGGTCCTGGCCAACAGCCTTTGGCAGCCACACTGTGCCCAGGAAATCTGGGACATGGCATGGTTTATTTCATGTTGCATGACTTCTGCTCTGTGTTGCTAACAGGGGATTAGCCAGGAGGTACAACCTATTTTTCCCTCCAGAAGGCTCAAAAGGAGAGGAGTGGCAACCAAGCAGTACAGGATTACTCAATGAAAACTGTGGGCTGAGGGTTTAGTAGAGAAGGGCTGTTGAGGAAAGGAGGCAATTTGGGGATTTGCAGGCTTACAGGAAAGTTCTGTCTTATTCCAAGTAGCTGTATTCATCCCTTGCTGGGAATCTAATCCTTCTTGACCTGCAGAGCTTTGCCTGGGATTCCAAAAGTGTGTCAGGCTCATTGCCAGCTTGTCAGTGTGTGTGAGGGATGACACAAGAGGTCAAAAGTCAGTGACATGATGATATGGCAGCCAGTGGGTTTGGAGTAGGCATTGAGAGGGAAATATGCTAGGGACTTCCTTGGCCTTGTGTCCCAGAGACGCTGTGCCTGGAATTGGGAAGGTGTGAGGATCCACATAAAGGATGCTCATTCCCTTCCCTAGTCTCCATTCCGTTTTTGTGTCTGTTCCTTCCATAAATAGTACCTCAAGACCCATCCATCTTCACTGTCTCTGAACTACAGTGAAGTTTAGTTGTTAGTGTGGGTATTTGAAAGTCCACATAGATCTTTTGTCCATTTCTTCTGTAGGCAATGTTTTTCTCTCTGCTTGGAGCCTCAGGTTCTTCGCTTGCTCTACAGGGTGCTATGAGACTGCACTGGAAGAGCTCTGGAGGCTAAGAAAGCACTCAGCATCCTTCTACTGTGAAACTTTTGGCACATCTGGTTCGAATGGATACTTTGCACTGTACCTGATAGAACCCACAGCTGAAGAAACTTATCTTTGAGTGAGAAACTTATCTTTGAGTGGCTTTCTCTGCCGCTGTGTGAGCATGCGGCTAGATGCTGCATTGACCCTGAAAAGAAATGGAACGGCACCCAGAACAGTTTGAGGGCTTCCACCAAATCCTAGTCTCTCTGGAAGTGTCCTCTCATCCGTGATGCTGTGCTTTGCACATCAGTGTTACACTCTGTTATGAAGATAGCCAGATTTGCAGGGGGAAAACTGCTTTATTCTTCCTGGACATCTTTTTATTTGCCTCTGCTCAATTTTAACAAGTGCTGCTGGAGGTCTTTGTGCTGGCAGCATTGGAATCATAGACTCAAGCCCAAATGCTGTGGAGCTACAGAAGCTGGTTAGAAGTAACACTTGTTTTCCTCAGGCTGCCCAGTCAGTGTGGTTTGACCAAATCCACAAGCACCATTCTGAAACACCAGGAGTCCAGCTCATTGAGCTCCCTGGTGAAAAAGCACTGCTCAGAATGGATTAGCAACTGATGGCTGTAGTAGAAACCTGGGGTGGGAGATGTATTTCATTGCAGAGAACTGCCAGGATCTGTCTGTGATGGATATAAAGGCAATCAGTCCTCTTTGAAGCTACTTTGGGCTGTTTCATCTTGTTTTCCTCTAGCTTTCTACTAGCTCCCCAGCTGGCTGCACTGTGTGTGCTGCATAGCAGCATTTAAATGTTGATATGCTGTAGTTAGTGATGTCTTCAGAGAAACTCCACCAAGCAGAAAGGCTTTTATTCCAGTTCTGTTCAATCCCAGGGCGCTTTGTGTCCAGCGCGAATACCTTGCATGCAGTGTCAAGACAGGTTGGAATAAGGCTTCCATCACTAGATGGAGCTCACAACATAAGAAATAGTTGACTTAGAAGAGCTAAATGCTGTTACTGACTAAGCGGGCTATTTCAGATGAAACTGGTGTGGGAGGGGTGGCAAACTAACGTGGGGGAAAGATGTAATGTGAAGAGAACGAAGTGGAGTGTGTGTTAGAGGAAGGGGGATACTAGGGAATTAGGGATAAGGAATCATGCAGTTGAGAGCTGTTGCTTTGAGGTGAAGATTTAAGCTATAATTCAGTGTTGTTCTTTGATGATCTACTGTATCCCATAGTTGTGTATAGTTTGGACACTTGTCCTAAGAGCATATTGCAGAAATATGATTGCGAAGAACAATTGCTACAGGATGATGGCATCTTACCAAGCACAGGTGTATGTGGGCACATTGTCTCTATGGGCACGTGACCAGCACAGAATAAAAAGACAAATAGTCATCTGTTGCATCAATTCATTTCAGCCTTTCCCACATCCCAGGCAAGTTGACATTACTGGGAGGAAGATACTTTCTGTAAAGCAGGGTGTGCACGTTGGTTCCTTTGTGCTTACTTTATAATATTCGTAGCATCCAATCATACAAGGCAGGAGAGAAGGAAATCTTGAATTCCATTTCTGTCCGCATCAGAATCAATCAAGAAACTCATCGTTTGTTGAGTCATGGAGCAAAAATAATTCCAAATGACAATTGTAACTAAGCAACCCAGCCTGAGTAGTGAGCAGTAGAGAAAATGAGATTAGGGAAACATTTTGGTAACTGATTTCAAGTGACACATCTGTTAGGTGAAAGAAGTTTCCCTCTTTCCAGAGACATTTTGCAAAAGAAGGAAGAAAAACATGTTGTGTTTTACCTGATAAGTTCATTGGGGCAGGGATCATCAGAGGTCTTTTTTACTGTGGTTATATTGCACCTAGTACATGGGCTACCTGTCACTTGTGGCCAATGCATATAACTAAATTCGAGCAAGTGGAAGTGAACTACAATCAGATTGAGGTACTTCATAAATAGGTTGTAAAGGCTCAGGATGTGTCTAGTGTCTGACTATTACATGTTAGGGGTTAGTATAAGGCACTTGCATCATGATAAATATTTATCAAAATCTGCTAGTCATTTATTAATGGATAATCTTTAATGTTTAGTAACCACATTACTAATGCAGTTGTGATATACATGGTGATTAATGTTTAGTAACCACATTACTAACACAGTTGTGATATACGTGGTGATGAAAGAGCAGCACCAGGGCAATTGTGCCAAAGCTCAGCATCCTGATGGACTCTGCATGCAAGAGAGCCCATCTCTGGGGATACATGCTTAGAGTTGTCTTCACGCTTTAATGTTACTGGCTTTTCTAGGTACAAATCAAGAGGGAAACCTCAAGGGCCAAAATGATTTCTGCCATGCTTGAACTGGCTCAAGAAGAATCACACTGAGGATGGATTTGTTCTCTTCTGCGACCTCTCAGCATCCCTGGAGCTTTAAAGCCAGCATGGGAAAGATGGTATCTCTTGCTGCCTCATGTCTCTTGGAAGCTGGAGTCCTTCTTAAGCCTTGGGCACTAAAATACTCCTCTGCAGTCAGCCAGTGACAGCAGCAGCATGTAGTGACTGTACTATCATTCTGTAGTTTCTTAATAGCACAAAACAGTGAGTAGCTCTGTTACCATATCACTGACACAGACTCTTACTAATTATGATGATTAATAGGTTTAATTTACTTAGAAATAATAGTGTGGAATAATTCCATTGTCAAAGCTGAATATCTGGAGTTCCAGCTTCAGATCCTGTCAGCACTGTTGATAACAAACCCTTTTGTGTTGGAGAAAAGTCACTGAGCGATGTTATTTCCCACATGGTTTAGAATACAAGTGCCTTGAGAATTTTCCTATCCACTGATAAAGCTGCTTTGCCACAGAAAAAAGTTATTAGAAGGAATTCTGCCTTTAAATTACTACTTTCCCGTGCTTACAATTTCCTTTAATGCTGCTTTTATAAACAATAAGAAATATTTGTTACCTGTTGCATGGACATAAAGGAGTCTCAGGCTTTCTGTAGATGAGAGATAGCTCTTGGTGGTAAAGAATAGGAATGGTATTATTTCATTTGAGGCTGCTGGCTGGAGAGGCCCTGTGGTGCTGTTTTCTAGCTCCCAGGCTACTGCCTATTGCAGGGCTGTCTGTCTCCTAGGCACGAAGGAGCAGAATTGGAAGGATATTTGCTTACATCAGGGTAGTTTGATGCTTTCTGTCCATGTGCACTTTGGAAAACTCGCTGCAATTTTACGTAATGTCCAAGCCTCCCAAGATGATGGGGCCCAGTTGAGCTGATTCAAAGCTGGCACAGTTTCTGCACAGCCCATGTTTCTCCAGGACAGCCTGGCTGCGTCCTTGATTTCTTCCCACTTCCTAGGTTTGTCTGGCTATGACTTCCATCACCAGACAGTTAAGTTTCTTAGATTAGCAAGATCACCTCTGCGCTCTGTCAGCAAGGCAGAAGAGGTCAGATACAAGGCACCATTGCCTGTGCTTTGGGAATCTCTATGGCTTTAATTGTTGATTTAATCATCTCTTCCTGTGAACAAGAAACATTCTCCAGAGGTAAAGTAACTTAAATCCACGTTTTCTCTCCCAGCTGTCAACCAGAGATCCAGAAACTCTGTGCTCATAGCAGCTATAAATTGTGCTTAAGCCTTAATGACTATTATGATTCTAGTGAGTCACCCAACTGACACAGCTTTAATCTGTGTATCTCTGCCTCTTCCCATTAGTTATCAAGTCTCACATTCTGTTGTGATCTATGCTCATGTCAGAACTTTACATCAGGGCCTGTGTCTGGCAAAGGAATAGCTCACATGCTCATAGCACTGTCTGCTCAGCCTTAATGCTGCAGGAACATTAAGAAATTAATTGCTCTGTGATTGAGAGGGAACTGAGGCCAAAAAAGGTCACCTGAGGCCTCCCAACTTACTTTGATGGATGGAAATAGCAAGATGTAGCTATACCCCTTTAGTCATTGAATGCTGCTTTCTAACTTTAATCTTGTCTGATCTGTCCTGCACATGGCATAGGTGTGCAACCTTTCATCTAAAATCTCCTCTTAAGCTGCTGACCACAGTAGTTGCCCTTTCATCTTGATGCACTTGAAGGTCACAGTTCCTTGCTCATGATCCTTGATAGAAAGATGGTATTTTTCAGGTACACACAGGAGGAACAAAATCTGAGTTATTTACAATATTTAGCAATGAGTTGTCAGAAGTCTGTGATATTTCCAGCCAAACCCAAGCCTCGCTGAAGCCTATATTTAGATTCCCATCCAGAGAGACCTTGACAGGCTTGAGAGGTGGGCCCATATAAACCTCAGGAAGTTCAACAAGGCCAAGTGTAGTGTCCTGCACATGGGTCAGGGCAATCCCAAGCACAAACACAGCCTGGGTGGAGAACGTATTGACAGCTGCATTAAAATCTGTCTCCCCTCAAATGAAGCAGAATTTTCAGTATCCATTCCCTCTTGCTCCACTGAAACAGTTAACAGATAAGGTTCTTGTTTGTAGTCCTACCAGGAGTGTTTTAATCACCTGTATGGTTTTATTACATGATGGCAGTGTTTGCTCCATTAAGCTATTGGCATCTGCGAAGGCAGCAAACAAACCTACTGGCATCCATCAGGGTGAGTAATTACAGAAAGTCTGGTTACTTCATTCCAGTTTTCCTGATCAATAGTGGCACTCTGCAGCCTGGGCCCTGAGCCTGCATGCTCCTGCAGCCTGTGCTTGCTCTGCTGCCTTAGCAGTCAGCCAGCTGGGACATGATGAGGGCTCAATAGTCCTTGAAGAAGAGGAAAGGGACAGACAATGCTACAGTATCATCCCCAAGAGCCTAGGCACAGTGACCAGATTGTGTCGTGATCTCTTCCTGTAGTATTTTACAACTAGTGGAATCTTTTGATTGTGTGGCCTGACCCTCATCAAATAGAATGAGTTAGGCACTGGAGGAGAGTGCAGTGTCAGCACTGCCTGAGCAGTGAGATGTGGTATAGCCTTGTGCAATGATTTGCTGATGAGAAAGGAAGGTGAGATCTGGGGGAGACTGAGCAAGGATGGCAAAGGAGCAAGATAATTCATATCAATGGGAGTACTTTAAGTCTCCTCTCCAAGACATGATGAATCCGAATGCCCTGATCCAGGGACTGTGGAGATAACTATGAATGGGGCAGGCAAACGAGAGTAAAGGAAAAGCTGCATATTCCCCCACTCGGAACCTGTAGTAGTGGAACAGGGCCTTGTGTGCTAACATGCTGTTTGTTGATCTGAAAGCTGCTGTGTCTTGGAAAGTCAGAGCAAAGGTTCATAATTGAATCTAGCGGGTGCAGGAACCCAGCTTTTGGCTGATTGGTATTCAGCTGTGGTGCCAAGTGCTTAAGAAAAAACTTATTAATTTCCCTTTCCACAAAGAGCAGGAGAGCGACAGGAATCACAGGATCAGGTAATAATAATAATAATAAAACCCCTCAGTTGAAAATAACTGTTAAGATTCTGGAGGGTTCAGCAGGGGAAGATTGTATTAAGATAAAGTAGATTATAACACTGGTGTTGTAATCTACTTTAGGTTGTCATTGTATGGTAAATCACATCAGGAAGTCACAAAAGCTGCTCTTTACACAGTCAGGGATAGAATACTCTCATATAGCACCTGATTTATTCTCTGCCCCCGTTATGCTATCCCTGGCAAACAGGTAGGTAGAAAGAGGAGAGGAGGGGGAGACTTGCCAGCGAGGCTGGATGTCTGAGCTGTGATTTTGGGGAAGAGGGGTGGGAGTGGGCCAGGGCGAGATACATTCATCCCTTCCCCTTCTGTGGAGGGCTGGGGCTCTGCTTGCTCACTGTGATGCAGGGGCATGGATTGCCGCTCTCTCTCAAACTCATCTCTCCTGTGGAGTAGCAGCAGTGATCTTAGTAGAATACATGCATTATGGTTATAGTGCTGCATGTCCCACAGGGAGCATCCTGTGCTCTTCTTGATGATGGAGGCTGCCAGCTGGGCTCCCCCACTATTCACACTGTCTCATTGCCACTACAGAGGCAGCAGCCCGTCAGCAGTCCCCAGCTCCCAGTATGTGTATATCCAGCTTGGGACATACCCCCAGCCCAATCCCTAGCATCCCAAAGGTGTCCCAAACATGCCTACCTACATTTCAGCTGTCAAAACCCTTTTGAAATCTGCCTTCTTCCTTCTTTGCCCAAACTTAAATTGCCAAAATCTCTTTAATCCTTGCTTAACAGTTACAGGAACAATGCAAGAACACATTTAAACCTGCCAGACATTTCCTGATGGGATGTTACACTTACAGCTTGAGCAAAGCCCTTTCACTGTTGGAAGTGTGCATTGGTAAATGGGCAAGACAACGGCTACCAGCTCCCTCCTCCCTGGCCAGTGCTGTGTGTTACCTTCCCAGGAGTCTGACCCAATTTGGGCTTAGATATGGATTAAACTCAGGTGAGGCCCAGCTTGACAGACTTCACTTTTTTGCCTGCATTTATCCTCAAGACTTACCCCCAAACACCATTTTTTTTTCAATTTGCTTTTTCAGATCAAGCAGATATTGTTTCTGCAGTTCTCCCTCCAAGCACTGTTGGGTGTGGAAGGGGGTATGGAAGCAGTGTCTATCCCCTTTCCCTCAGGAAATGTTATACTGCTGTTTGAGCTGTTGAGAAAAGCATGGACATAGGAGTTTGGCTAAACCTGCACTGATGTGCTTCTGCAGTTAAAAATGTGTGCTTTATTCCTGTCTTTGGCATCCTGATCTCCTTAGTTCCAGGTAGAGTCAGTGAGCTGGTTTCATTAGTGCTTCTGAGTTTTATGATCCTGAGGAGTGAAGAGAAGGCATATTAAGTGTAATAGGCTTTGCTGAGATGAATGTTAGCTTGGGTAGATTAACCAAGTTGTTTCACCACCTAATATGCACATTTAGGAACAATTTTCAAGTGTGGAAACATTTAAAAGGAATGCTAATTTCAAGCTGAGGGAAGTGTGTCTGTGGAGAGAATAAGAAAGCCAAGGACTGGCCAAGCAAGAGGCAAACTGAGTTAATTCTGATTCTTCTTTCATCGCTATGTTTGTTAATGTATTTCAGCTCTTTTCCCAGTCATGCTGTTTTATGAGCTCTCATGAGGTGGAGGGAGAAGAGAAATAAGTCACCGCATTCCTAAAGGATGTCAAGGGGGGAAATATAATAAGAACAATAAAATGAAAGCTGTGGCACCAGCTGATCTGGAATGCAACTGGAATAGCAGGCTGCAAGCCACCACTATGATTACACTGCATGATTTCAGCTAACTTGCTAATGCAGTGGTTTTCCCTGCAAAATCATGGTGCCCCTCCTATCAGAAGCAGAAGAACGTTGGGGCAAACCTGGCTTTTAGTTTGCCCTCCATACTTCTATTCCCAAGTATTTAAGCAGGTGCATTTTGCTGGTTTAGAGGATTTTGAAGTAATTTGAAGCTACACAAGCACTCAGAGGAACCAACATGAACTTTTACACACTTCTGTGCTCTTCAATTGAAACTGTTCTATCTGACTTCCCCAGCCGCCAGCAAAGGAAGAGCTGCTCAAGCCAGTGGATTTTTGACAGAATTTTATGTCCAGTGCAGATAAAGTCAGTGAAGAGCTCTGAATAATGACTGCACTTCTGGAAATCCTGTTTTCCATCATGGTAAAAATCACAGCTTGTGTACATTTATCTTTATGCAACTCTGAAATGTGACAGTGCCAAGAAGTTACGTGTAGTTTATACAGAGGAAGCGAAAGAGGTGACTTGATCCCAGTCTTTAAGTACAAGGAAAAGATTTCTGATAATAGAAGGCTCATTAATCTAGCAGACAGTTCCCACAGTGAGATCCAGTGACTGGAAGCTGAATACCTGGAAGTGTGTCTCATATGACTCAGGCTGGAAATCAAGCAATACAATAATGAGGAATTGGAACAGCTTGGTTAGGGTGGATGCTCTGTTAGTAGACGGCTTTGAATCAGGCTGGGGATCTTTCCAAAAAGTATGTATCTTAGGTGGCTTGTTGCAGAAATGGGGTTGTTTGTTTCTAGCTTGTACTAGGTAAGAGTCTGTGTTACACAGGTTAATGATCAAAATGTTTCCTTTCTTCTAGAACTAGTTTGCTTCTTCTTCCACATCACATCTACCTTCTTGGAGCATTATAAAGGGTGTATAGAAAGGCTGTGGATAAAGTCCCACAGCTCATTAAAATCGGTGATGGCTTGGTCACCAGCTTCAAAAGGTTCAGGGTTTTACTCCTCTTTGCTTTGGTTCCTCCAGCCTTTGTCCATGGCACAATGGTCCCACCAGAAGAGCTGTGCCTAGTATGTCCTGATGCTTCTTGTTCCCTTCTGCTGACTGGCACAGGGACTGGTCATCCTCTGTGTGAAGACTACTTCTAAGCTTAGACTCTTGCAATGGAACCACAGGGTGTCCCTAACCATGCTTTGGCTGTGCATAATGGCTCTCTTCCTCCTTGCATGGTAGCATTTGAAGCAACAGAGAAACCGAGGGTCAAGATCTTGGGGCAGGGAGACAAGTTGTAATCTAGTCTGGAGCAGCCAGAAGGGGTTATGCTGGAGTTTTGCTGTCAAAACTGGGATCCGTCTGCTTTCCCAACAGTGGGAAGCCAAAGCAATTTTCTCCTCTAGGTCACCTTTGCCTGCTTCACGTAAACTATTTTCCAAGCACTTTTCTGAGCATTCCATCTTGCTCCCTCAGGAGGATTCCTGCATGATTTTCCGAGGGAATTTCCCTCTAGTTCTCATGTCAGGCACTCATTCCTCACGTACTGGGAAGTATAACATACCCAGCCCGAAACTGCACAAATAGCCTCATGAAGCTGCATGTTTGAGGCTTTATTTCCATCATCTCCTGCTGTCAGCAGCCTAATGAGCTGTGTTATTAAATGGCTCTACATTGTTACCTTGTGCTGGTGATGAACGTGGCCAGTGGGCAAAGAAGAGCTCAGCTTCCCAATTGTATTGATTTCTCCCGTGCTGATAAACTCTGGATTGCGCTGCTGACAGAGGGAGTAAGGTTTAGCACTTTAGTGACTGCCGGGAGCCTCATCCCACCTAGGGAAGGCAGATGTGACCCACAGAAGTTGCTACAAATTAGGCAAAGGAGGGAGCTCAGTACCATGTGTCTCAGGAGAGGATGTACTTTGTGTATCTTGAATCCACCATAAGGACTCCTTAAGCTGGGGAGTTTCTCAAAAGATGTTTCCCTGGCTCTTGTTTTGCCACAGTGTGAGACTGAGTAATTGTATGATTTTTACTGTAACACTACTTGGAATCCCAAAGGACAGGTTCCTGCTCTATTAAATATTCACAGAATCATAGAATAGTTAAGGTTGGAAAGGACCTTAAGATCATCTAGTTCCAACTCCCAACTATTGAAAGACATTGTGACTTCCCCAGAGAGATTTCGAGTGGAGAAACAGAGGCATACTCTCACTTGCTTGTCCATTTAATCTCCCCTTAGTTGGCTGGAGGTGATTATTCCAGCTCAGTTGTTGCACATTGTATTGTTAAGCTCCAGATCATTAATTGCTCATGAGTCTGAATGTCAGGGCTTGCTGTGATGGAGTGACAGGAAATCTGAGGCTAGTGATGTGGCTATAGTAACACTCAAGCATGTACCTGTTTATTGAGTGAGCATGCTTCACATGCTGAGAAATAACCACTGTCCCATGAAAGGGACATGTCAGATCCTGGTGAGAGAACAGGAGGTAAGAGTCAGCTTGGACACAGAAAAACAAACCTAAGAGTTTGCCTCATTACTGAGTAGCAAGTTGTTGATAACTCCTATCCCTGCTGGCCCAGAAGGAAGGAAGTAGAGTCCAAGCATTTCTTTCTCCTACAGGCAGTTTTTCATTTAGGAGAAAGGAACAGGAAATAAAAGTGGTATGAGGCACAGGGAATGCGATTATGAGGATATAAAACTAACAACAGGCAGATCCTGAGTGACAGAATGAGGCTGAACTGTATCTGGAGTGAGGCAAAGTGGTGCCCAACTTCCCATCTGCCTCCCTTGCCTCATAGTGAGGTGTGCTGTAGGAAGCTGGAGCACCAGCAAGGGAGTGACAGGGCTGTGAAGGAAATAAATGTACCTGTACAGAGTGTTGCCCCCAGGAATGGCTTTGCTATTAATAACAGTAATAACATATGCCAGGATGTGGAAGAAGCATCTTTGGGAAAGTGCTGATCACTGCCACTATCTGGTGCAGAAACAAATTGAAAACATCAGTTTCATTATTTTATAATGCACAGTAATGCCACTTTTGTATTTTTTATTATTTCCTTGTGTTTAAATATTGCTTGGAGGAGAGCTGTTTGGTTTAGGTGGCCATGCTGCAGACAGGCAGGTAAATCGGGATGCTACACGAGGGAGAGGGGTTCAGCAGCCTTAGACAGCAGTAACTACAGTAGCCGGAACAAAGAGGTCCCAAAAGCTGACTGCTCTGGAGTCCTGTCCCCTGGGACGTGTCCTGGTCAGCTTGTCCTCCCTCTGCCCCAGATCCACTGCAAATGAAACAATTTGGAATGCAGCCCAAATCCCACTGGAGCAGTTGGGATGCAGATAGCATGGAAAGCTGAAGGTGATTTCTTCCTCCCCTCCTGCCTTACTAAATAGAGAAAGGGCAAAAAGAAAAACCTTTCCTATACAAAGGAGGAAGGGGAAGAGGGATTCACAGAACTCAGTTCTTGGACCACAAGTCTGTGCTGGAAGTGAGCTGCCTGCAGGATCAAGGGGTGTTCATTCATGGGATTGAAGCATGGGTAGATTCAGTGCAGCACTTGGGCAGCAAGAAAGAGATCACCCTGAGATCAAAGGCTGTTCTGAAGGAGGTAACCTGGGCAGTATCTAAGTACTGTAGCTTCAACAGCTTTCCTTTTAGTAAGGAAAACATTTTTGTCGTTCTCATAAACTGTACTCAGCAAAGCTTTCTTGTACTGAATCACTTGTTTTTCCATAGGGAAAGCTGGCTCTGAGTGCAGGCTTATTATGGGGAGAGTTGCAATGTGCTTGTTTGCACTGACTGAATGAGAGTGTTTCCCGCTGTTTCCTGGTGCAGTGAGTTGCTCTAAAGGTGGGTCATCTCCAGGCCCAGAGGATGTTCCCTTCAGTCACACAGTGCAGGATTCAGGCTGGCTTCCAGGGCCCTAGCTCCAATGCACACTGGGCCAGAACTGGGGGACATTGGTCGGAGCTGCAAGGATGCTCCTACAACTCTGCTAGTCTCATAGCTCACCAGAAATGGCAATGCCTGGGTTTTAGAGAGGTCCCAGAGCAATGGGCTTCAATGTCAATGCCATTTGTACTCAAGTTTCTGTGAATGGAGGGCTTCTGATCAGCCTAGGTACATAAAACAGCCCCCAGACAGGCAGGGAGAGCAGCTGCCACAGCAGCAAGCCATGAATGGCTTAATAATCCTAAGGATCTTGTAGTGTCCTTTACCGCATGTGAATAGGGCGCCTAAAAGCATCTTATGTGTATGAGATGTCAAAGTAAATGCCTTTCAATTTCTTAAGGTTTCAGCTGTCTGCTGTTCTCCCAAGCTCTGCTTTTTCCTGCTGTGCTGGGCACTCAGGCAGAACTGAAAGGGGCTCCTTACCTCTGTTATCCATGTGGTCATATGGAGTAGCAGCAAGAGCCAAACAGGAGGAAGTTTTTCTTTTTTCCTGGGGCTTTGTGTGTGCTTTTCTCTATTTTTTATTTTTTTTTTTACTCTTTTTATTTTAAATGAGATGCACAATGAAAGGAGGAGAAGCAAATTTAATTATAAAGCTGTGTCTTCCTCCCCTCTGTGTCTTTCTGGGCTGGGAAGTGCAGTCATCTCCCCTTTGATGCAAGAATGAATTCAGTAACATTCATTGTGAAATTATTATTTATTTAAAGTGAAAGGAAATGACTTTCAGTTCAGTGCCAGTTTCTACCTCAGAGAACAGCAAGGAGAGAAAATAATGCAGCAGCACTTTAGGAGGCAACACCACATACATGTGCAGGTGTATATGTGTAGCCGATAAAGGAGCTGGGGCACCTGCATGCTTCCCTGGATGTGTATTCCCTCTTGCTAGCCCGTGGATGTTAAACAGCAGAGCAAGCAGCGTCTTGTTCAACTCTCTGGAGCCCCTTTACATGCTGACTTGTACGTTATGACACTTACACCTTTTAAACTAATCCACTACACTGAATTGTAAGACTTCAATTTGCTGATGAGGGCAAGAGAAGCAAAGATAAGTGAAGGTCAGTGAAAGAGCCAGCAGGAGAATTCAGTAGCCACAGCCCCCCAGCATAGCAATAGATGTTCCACATCTTTAAAGCTGAGAGTGTTGGATGTGTTCTCTGAGGCAGGGGCAATCTTCTTGGTATATCTGCACCTTGTGTAGCATAGAGGAGTCTTTGTTCACTGGTTAAGGCTCCTGTTGCTCCCACAGTGTGAAAAGCAGTATTTGACCAAACCAGAGCCATTTTTGTCTGTCAGAACACCACATTTCAGAACCAGAATGGTCTGAGGGAAGGGTAAATGTCCATGCTGCATCTTTCCTGACCCATCATTTTTCTGGTTATGAGCCAGACATCCCCTTGTCTCTGCAGTGTACTGGTAAAAGGGAGGACAAGGTCATTCAGGCTTCAGTGCCTCTGTCTCATTGTGTTTCTCTGAGCTGTGAGCAGCCTGGGACTT
This sequence comes from Psittacus erithacus, assembly GCA_009867235.2. Taxonomy (NCBI): domain Eukaryota; kingdom Metazoa; phylum Chordata; class Aves; order Psittaciformes; family Psittacidae; genus Psittacus; species Psittacus erithacus. The sequence continues at coordinate 17,798 of WYDI02023484.1, read as the reverse complement.
TGTGTAAGGCCTTAATGAGGCCCAAGCAAAGGTTGACTTAAAAAATAAAAGATTCCTTTATGATGTGTGCTGCAGAGCAACAAATGGATAATAAAAGGGCTGGAGACTGGAGGCAAATCCTCCCTTTAGGTTAAGGGAAATTAAGTCCTTTGGGGGATGTGTAATGTATGAGGCTTCATTATTCTTCTTGGGACAAGCAATGTATGATCCCTTGGTCAGAGAGATAAAAGGATCATAAACTCAAATGGCTCCACATAGTCCATGTGACTCAGACAGCACCAGAGAATCTGCTGGAGGTAACTATATAGAGCTCAGCCTGCCTTGTGCTGTAAAAGCTGTTCCCATGACACTGGGAATCATATTGTGCTGATGCTTTCATGTCCTCTCAGGGCAGGTAGACATATACTGTCTACATGGATGATTAGCTGGGAGAGGGTCTTCTAGAGGCAAGTAAAAGGCCACAGAAGAGACACATATCAGGTATAAACCTAGGTCAAGAAGCCTCTAATCCCTCCTGCACAGTCTCAGCTACTTCTCCTGTGCAGTCTTTCTGGCTGCTTCAGCTCAAGCCCACCTCTGCTTTCCTCCCTGACCTCCACTCTCATCTCTCTTGCACATACTAAGTCTTATCCACATTGTGATGCCCTAATACATTTGTTGTCCCTGCTCCCAGCTTCTGAATCCCTTTGCTATAATCAGTGTGACTCAGAACAACATCCCTGGAGCAAAAAGAAATAATGCGCCTTGTTCTGCTGCTCCCTATTCAAAGATAAATTGATTTTCTTCTCTCCAAGAGCAGATGCTCACGTCTTTTTCTTTGCCTCTCTCCCTGGTGTCTACCAGATTTAGGAGAAATCACATTCTGGGGTTTTTTATGGAGTTTGGGGATGGAGAAAAGTTGTGTTATTGGGAGCTTGCCATGCTTCTTATTATTGAGTTGTAGATCAAAGACAATGTATGGTCCTGTACTTGTGCCACTGCATGGGGGAGAGTGTGCGTCTGCATCTTTTGAGTTTACCCTCTATATTTCTGCCATACTTGTAGATTCCAGGCACTTGTATCTCTGTGCGTGCCCCTTTATGTGTGCTAAGCTGTTGTACGTCTATTTATCTGGACTGAGGTGGATATACGTGCCTTGTGTAAGTATCTTGTGTGTTCCTGTGACTTGATACATGCCTAAGTCCTTGTTGGTCCCTGGTATGTGTGCCTGTACCTGCGCTTTTAGGAGAAGCAAGTTGGCTCCTGCTGAGGAGTCAGCACTAGGTTTGAGTACAAACTCTAGTGCCATACAGTGAAACGCTGCAGCTTGCTTTAGATTTCTTCAAGTACAGGGCATCACCTTTCTCCTCTGTGGTGGAGCTGGGATTGATTCCTTCTGCCAGTGGCATCTCCCTAGCAATAAAATGTCCTTGCCATCCAAGCCATCCAGACCTCATACCTGGAAGTGATTGACACCTACCACAAAGCTCTACAGTTAGGGAATGGGAAAGCAATTTCTGCAGGCTGACACCAGAAAGCCCTGCTCAGCTGCGGGAGATGCTGTAATTTGTGGCTTTAAAGCAGGACCAACTGATATTTTTCGTACCTGCCATCTTGTTTTACATCTGTGACTCGGCAGTTCTGAGGAATCCTGGGGGGATTTTCCACTCTTGGCTTACTCTGTCTCCATCTTTTCCTTTTTTTTCTTCTCTTTCTGCCTCTGCAAAGATGTCACCATGATGAAGCTCCTGATGGATCCCTGGGTGACTCGCACCCAGTAGTGATGGATTGCTGCTCTCTGTGCTGCACGCTCCAGCTGTCTGCAGTTCAGCTGCTGGATTGACAGGGCCTATGAATCACTCTTGGAAGGCAAAGTGCTCTGAGAGCTCTGTCCCTGGTTGTGATGTGCTGGTGTGACACAGCCTCACATAAGCCACTTGCACATGAACAGTGGTGGACCGGGGTGGATGTGGATCTCGGAGCCAACTGCTAGGCTCTCATATGCCCCTCTTTGGGTTTGGGGAGGCTGGGTTAGAAGGGCTGAGAACATACTGCTTCTCCTACTGCTGTTTTCCTCCTGTGCATGCAGTGCTTCACAGAACTGAAAAAGGAAGGAGCTGTGATCTGAAGAAATTGTAGAGGAGAACTGGGACAGTGGATGATGCGGAGGCAGGGATAATGCGCCATGCAAGCAGCTGCAGGGCCTCCTCACAGAAGATGTGGATAGAAATAGGGGAAAGGAAGAGCCTTGGATAGCACTGCTGTCTTTTGCTTATTCCCTGATTTGCTTTGTTTTCATGTGGAATAGTATGAGCTGAAGGGCACGGGGAAGAAGGAGGCCTGGGAGAACAAAAGGGGAATTCCAGCAAGGCAAGCAGGAGGAGCTGCTCATTCCACTATCCCAGGATCCAAGACACTTGATCAGTGCATGTGTCTGGGAATTTGCCAGAGTTGTTCTTGGAAGCTTCTGCAGCAGCAGTACTTCATCCTCCTGATGCAAGTGCCCTCTGGGCACCATGGATGTAGCACAGACGCCATCAGTTATTCCTGAAAAGCATCCAAACATCCTCCTCACAAATCTTGCAGTTATGCAATGGAAATTCTCTGTTCCTTACCCCTGGTCTCATCAGGGTAATGACAGCCTCATAAATCTCTCTAACCACCCCAAGCTCTAGTAGCTTTGTGGATCTCGAGTGGACATCAACAATTGGGGGCCACCGTTTTCCACAGGGTGGCAGCAACGTGCTTCCATTGTCCATGCTGAGTGCTCCCACTTGGTGCTTCTCCAAGGTTCTGGCCGGGATTACGCCTGAAAAGAGGAATGTTTCTAGGAGGGAGAGAGGGAATTTGCATGTACAGCGTGCATCCCCAGATGAAGCGTCCTGACAGCGTTGAGAAGCAGAAGGCAGAGCTGTATGCAGGACGTTATTGCTTCTTTCCAATGCGGCATGAACCTGCCTTCCAGATTAACCCTCCTGTTTTGTTCCCCTCCTCCTCAGGATGGGAGAGGGTGAACCTGTGAAATGACAGATGAAATCTTTCTTCTGATGATCTTTATTTTTGTGGCTGCCTTTGAAAGGATGGTGAAAATTCTCCACAAGAATACCTCATGAATATTCAATTGCAGCGCCAGCAACACTTTGCAGTCATGGATTATTTATATATGAAATAACCAAAGCTTCATAAATAATAAAATAGCAGCAATCTCCGCTGTGTTTTATGTTCCCCATAGCCAGCACAGGCGCAGGGAGGATGTGTCTTTGAGGCACTTTTAGATGCTGTATCAGCCCCTTGCAGGCTGGGAGCAATGGGAGGCCAGAGGCAGCAGAGCAGTGTGCAGGTGAAGGCACTGGAGGTGTGGATGTGCGCAGCTCAATATGTACACAAGGCAGTGTTTCATTTGCTCCAGTGTTTTGGGTAATCCTGGCAGCAGAGGACTTCTGTGAGCATGAGGGTTTATGTGTTGTTGAGGCAGAGGTAGGAGTCCATGCAGAGGGACTGCTGTAAGGGGAGAAAGCTTTCAGCCAGGACACATTGCTTGTGGGCAAGATGAAGCACTTGGCTCTTTTTGGTTTAGTAACTTGACAGCAGTTGCCCATATGGCCATAAACATATAGGGTATCCCCATAATGGACTTTAGTAATAGCAGGGCATCAAGTTGTTAAAGCAAATGAAGCCCTCACTTCTTAGAATTGGCTCTAATAGATCCATGCTTGGTGGTTTGAGACCATCCAAAAAGCTGCATGTTGGCAGAACTAATGATCTCCTCTTGGGAAGGCTCAGGTTTGCCTAAGTGGCATAGATAAAGGAGAGGACAGTGAGCTTTCCCGCTAGCCAGAGCAGCACCCACTTCCAGTTTCCTCTCCTTTAAGTAAATCTGTGCTTTAATCCCCAGGACAAATCTCTCTCTGATTTCCCAGCTGAACAACTGGCATGTGCTATGCAGCTTGTTATATGAGTAAGCAGCATGGTTGTGGGGATGTCTAACAGAGTTCCTGTCCTCCAGCCTAACACCACTGTTCAGTCAGTAGTAAAGCAGGATAAGAATTAATAGCTGCTTTTCCTATCACCAGACAGCAGTTTGAGCACCTGATTTTTGCAGACTCCAGAGCTTTCAGAAGAGCTCTTCTGACCAGATGCTTTTGCTGGGCACATGGCAATGAGTAATCCTTTGGGGATGAACAGACAGTACTGAGCCCTCCATTGCCCATGGTCTCTCTTCTGTCCCTGAAGGCTAATGCTGATGTCCCTCTCCCTTTTGCTCCCACCGGGAAGCACTAAATGCCAACTCGGTACAAGTATCTGTTGCTCTGAAGGGTGATTCATCACTCCAGTTTGGTGGCAGCATATTTATCCCCCCACCTGCCCACCTGGGAAGAGAAAAGACAAATTGCTGTCATCCCTTTTTATGGAACAGATAACCAGGTGGTAACGAGTCACCTTGGCTCAAAGTCATTCAGGATGAGTTATTCATTTGCTTACAGTGTCTTAGAAGGAAAGGGAAATTGTCTCCCAGTTGCAGCATCTCCTCCTGGCACTGCTGCAAATGTGCATTGCTTGAAGTCGCAACTGTTCTGATGCACAGCATGAAGTATGCACAGTTCCCCACCATGGCTGACACAGCACTTCTGCTCCCAGGGAAGAAGATGAATCTCTGCTTAAGGTTTGGGAACAGGGTCAAGAAAAAAGAAGTCCATTTACTTTCTCACTACTGTGACTTCAGGTCAGCTTGGGCTCTTGACTTCACTAACTGCTTTAAAACTACCTTGCATTTCTCATCTCTTTTATCCTATGGGATTTTTCTTTCTTTGCCTTTATTCTCTGACCCTTCATAAATCCTTCCTGACCCTCCCCTCCCTGCAGCCACATCACCTCAGGCCGTTGTCAGTTCTTGCATGCTAAGCAAAATTGGGCTGGATGGCAGATGCTGAAAAACCCCTGAATTTTCTAGGAGACAGCATTGGGAACCTGTCAGCTTTATCTGCACATTGTGACACCAATTGTTTTGGTCCTCGTGTTGCCATGAGGTATGGGGAATCGCTTGAGGAACCAGAGATTTTGCTCAAATGTTGCCCATTTCCATAGTATTTACTGTGAATTTAGCACTGTTTTATCCTTTTGTTTTTCAACCGTGGAGATCCTAGAGGAACAAGATGTCACAAGGTATTTTGTTGTGTTCAGAAGCCCAGTCTTTTACAGTAGCAGTGAAAAGCTGGAACATTTTACCCAGGTGTGACCTAAAGAGTCAGAAACCAGAAAGCAAATGAAAGCACTTATTTATAAGCCAATCTGATGAGTTATAAAGTCCTTGACATAGATTTGAATTCATAGAATCATAGAATGGTTTGGGTTGGAAAGAACCTTAAGATTTTATCTAGTTCCAGCCCCCTGCCATGGGCAGGCACACCTCACACTAGACCATGTCACCCAAGGCTCTGTCTAGCCTGGCCTTGAACACTGCCAGGGATGGAGCATTTACCACTTCTCTGGGCAACCTGTGCCAGTGCCTCACCACTCTTACAGTGAAGAACTTCTTCCTTATATCCAACCTGAACTTCCCCTGTTTCAGTTTGAACCCATCACCTCTTGCCCTATCAGTGCAGTCCCTGATGAAGAGTCCCTCTCCAGCATCCTTGTAGCCCCCTTCAAACACTGGAAGCTCCTCTGAGGTCTCCACACAGCTTCTCTTCTCCAGGCTGAACAGCTCCAATGTTCTCAGCCTGTCTTCATATGGGAGGTGCTGCATTCAGGGGTCTTCAAGAAGTTGTAAACAATACTGGCTGCCAGCAGCCCTCTTGCCCGTATGTATTTAGTGATCTTGGGTGCCCAGACACTGGTACCATAAAAGAGGAACGGAGACCAGAGGACTTTCTAGAAATGAATCTCCTGAAGGTGTTTGTCAGTAGATCTTGAGTTGTTAGTCATGTTTGAAAAATGAACATTGTGGGATTTTGGAGGATGCTGTGTGGGCTAACACAAACTGAGATGGAAAATTTGACATTATTCTTCCTTTGTGCTTAGACAGAAGCGTTGCCTGAACAGGCTCTTGGAGGCAGCTTAGTACATGTGGAGGATGCTCTTAGCAGGGCTGTGCAACCGCATTCTTGAGCTGGAAGACCAGAGATCTCACTTTTAGGGCACTGTTTCTATTTTCTTGTGTTGTGACCGTGATTCAATATGGTTCAGAGTTACTGGCAGCCCATCTGAAGTCTTCCCCTTTTAGCCTCATATGTGGGTGGTTTACTTTTTTCCTTGGTCTTTTGTACCAAGGGCCTTTGTGCTGTTTTCTGCTGAAGAGATGGTTGCATTTTATTTACATGGGCAAAAAGAGACTTTGTAATATAAAAAGCTGAACATAACTATATATTGCAAAGAGATATTACTGAGCATGCAAGAAAAAGGCAGTCTTATTCTGGGGATTTCACTTGTTAGAGCGCAGTAAGAGCTCATTCATTTGATAGTGTATATATAAATGCTATCTTTCCAGTTAAAATTGTGACAAATTCACCCCCAGGCATTTCACAGTTACTGCTCAGCTTCACATCTTTGCATCTTGAACAGTCATTGTAACAAAAGCGATTGAACTCAGAGCTGCCTGGTCCAAAATCCATCACTCCTTATACGTGAGTTAAAGGAATCTGGTGAGGTCCTTTATGAGCAAGACGCAGGTACACTGTTACACGGGTTAGCATCTCCCTATCTGCCCATCAGAGGGCAATACAATGGTCATGTGGACCATTGCATGTGACTTTTGCCACTTCATTTGCCCAGGGTGCCACATTAAAATGGCAATGCCTGTAGCAGGTCATGGAATTACAGGCATGAGCCATATTCCTTTGACCTCCTCCAGATTCTGCTTGGATTCCCTCCTTCTGCTAGTTTAACCAGGCAGCCAGAAAGTAAATGAATGCTCCCACCTGCAGGTACAGAAAGGTGAGATTTGCATAGTAGCCAGTGCAGATTTCTCCTGTTTGTTGCAACCTCTTCTCTCCAGCTAGGAATTCTGAGGTAGAGATAAATGTCAGCTGGAAATAGCACTTCAGCATCAGCAGTTCTCTCTTCCTTCTATTTCCCTGTAGCCACTTTGTGCTGCTCTTTACCGTATGGATCAGCCCATCACCTCTTGTGTGAGCATCATTACTGGGATTCTTCTGTTACTGCTTTGCCTACAGCCTTGACTTTCCTTTTATCTTTTCTGTTTGTGATTAAATGCTTCTCAACTGGTAAGTCACTGTACTGAAATGACTGTGGAACAGCCTGCTACCAGTTTCATTCCCCTCGTGGTAGAGCATGTCTTTACCCCCTCTGTTAGTGATAAAGAACAGAGGGTAGATAAAGAATCATATAGAATCATATAGCTTTTCCTTTATGTGTTCAGCACATAACAAGCAGATCAGATGAGGCACTCTAAGTCCCCAGGCTGAGAACTCAGTTCTGCAAAGCTTTAAGCTGTTCCTGAGGTTACTGGCTGCTGCTTGCTTGCTGATGTTACTGTGAGTCCAAGAGAGTCAGTCCTGCATCTTGTGCACTAATATCTCAGCAGTGCTCCTCTGTGAGTGCTTGTCTCTTGCTCAGGAACTCATTGCTAATGGGGATGCCACTGCTGAAAAGGAGAATGAGAGCCTCAGGAGTGGATCCAGTTTCTCAGGTCTTTGATTTGGACAGTCATTCAAGAGTCTGCTGCTGGTGCACCCTGTTAGATGTTGTGCTATAATGGTTGAAAAGACTTCACCTAATAAAAGCAGGGACTCCCCACATCTGCTTTCCCACCTAGTCTGCTTTTAACTCGCTCTGGCTATTAGTGCCACTCAGGAAGCAGAGGACTGTAATCACCCTCTTCTCCAGTACCATCTCCCTCTGATATTTTCAGGTTTGCTTATTCTGACTATTCTTGGTGATCTGCTCCAGGTCTGGTTAATTTTCCCCCTTCGTCTTCACCTTTCTCTTTTTCTTTCTCACACGCATAAATGCACCTTCAGCCATTAGTTTACAGTAAAGCTCATAGCTCAGCTCAGTTCAACCCTTGTCCTGTTTTGAACAGCTACAGTGTGTACCAGGGACATAGAAGTGTTCTTTGATTTAGCTTGGATCAGGGACAGCTGCTGTTCTCACCAGTTCCAAGGAGATTTAACCCAGCCCATAACAAGGGGGCCCATATTGCCATCTTCCTTCTGCTTTGCCCATGTGCCAGAGCAATCCTGTCTTCCAAGCAGCCACCTGCCCCTTGTTTTTCCCTGCTGCCTCCGTCTGTTCTCAGTACAGCCCCCAGTTCCTTAAGAGCTGTTTCCTGGCTGGTCTAAACCACACTCATCCATACCCTTGGAATAAACTGTACGATTGTTTTGGCATTTCTCCAGGAACAGTTTGCCCCCTTTATGTTGGATTGTGGTTCCAAATGTGCTGCCTGAGACGGCCTCTCCACTGCTGCTATTGCTGCCTTCAGTAACAGGGAGGAGGTTGAAAAAATAGATGAGGAATTTGATTCTAAATCACTTCCTCAACAAAGCCAGTGCTGAAGGTCGCTTGTAGTGAAGCTTTCAGATGGGTACAGCCTCACAACCGGAGAGAAAAAGAGGGAAAGGAGAATGAGGCTGGAGATGAGTTCAAGTTAATCTTGAAGCAATTCCATGGTTTTTCGGAGACCAGAATGTTAACAGGAAGGTGAGGAGGGAAAAACTGCTTTTGAGGGGTTTCACTGTTGTGGTAGGAAAGGCTGCATAGTCCTTTAGTGGTGCTTAGCCCTAACTGAATAAAAACTTGTGAGCAAAGTGCCATGCTCTAAGCTCTTCAGGGGAGGGAAACGCGATGAAAGCATTGTGATGGTGACTGCATGCCTACAAAGTGACTTGAAACAGATTCATCTTGCATGGAAGTTTGAAGCCCTTTGGAGACCCCAAATTCCTTCTCACAGCAGAATGGTAGTGGAGAGAAGAAGCCCTGACTTGCAGGAAAAGGAGCAAATAGGACTTAATAATAAAAAGTAGAAATTCTTGAAAATCCTTTTTTTTTTTTGACATTTAAAATTTATGTTTTCAAACAAGAAAGGAATTTACCAAAAGAAGTAAACATGTCTTTTAAAAGATTGACATGAACTGAGTTGGTTTCAAATTAGTGCCAAGATGCCTATTGATTTTCTCTGTCAGGGGGTTAGATTTCTGTGGCATTTGATTTTCCATCTGTTGTCAGGATGGGAATTACTGTTTTCCAAGATTGATGTTTTCTGGCTTGCATCTCAGCCTAACTCTCTGTCTGGGCATGGGCTGCCTGGGGCTTTGCTGTCCTGTATGAATCCACTCCCTCTGCTGCAGTTCAGCTCAGGCCAAAAAGCTTTGTTGGCACAGCAAACTGTACCTAGGTAGCCAAAGCTTTGGGAACTCCATCCACCCACCCAACAGCAGGCCCAGGACATGGAAAATGCAAAGGGCAGAGACCTGCATGTGAATCCTGGACACTCACCTTAGTGCTGCTTGTCCTCCAGCTTATTGCTTCCAATCTTATCTGCCCAAATCTCATCCTGGCTCCCAGTGAAACAAATTGTTCATTGATGCAGCTTTGGGTTACATTTCTTGCCTCTTTTCCAGAGTTATTTCCTCTGGGATCTCCCAGCAAAGCTCTTCAGCAGAGAGGAGTGGGAGTGAGGAACGGAAGAACCAGCAAGGTTCCAATATACAGCCTTGAGAGCTAGAGAGACGTTCAAGAGACTGGAGTGGGATGATCTGTCTTTATGGTGACCCCATAGGATGCATCAAAGTAACTGTTCATTGAAATCCATGGGAAGAGGTGTGAAGTTTAGTGTGGGAATATTTCCTGTTGGTGTCCCTGGATCTAACTCCCTCTCTCCTTCTCACCCACCATCAGAGACTTCTGTGATCTCTGGAGAACCCACATCCGCAGCCCAAAGAGAGCATTATTTTTGCTTGGCACTTAGCTCCCAGGGCTCAGTGTTATTTATACTGGCAATGGTGGGAAGAGGGAAAGAAATAGGGCACTTGCTGGGTTTTACAGTGCCTGTCATGTTTATCATCTTTGAAGTTCACTGGAAAAAAGACTTCAGGAAAGACAAGCAGGAAGTAAATCTCTTTCTTCTCTAGGGAGGCTGTTTGGATTGTGAGAGATTTCCATGGCTACATTCAGAAGGAAATTTTTCACTGCTGAGCAGGGGAATTTTATAGCATAAGCATGGATTTCAGGGGTATCATCAGCAAATAGTGGTGTATCTCTTGGGTGCAGTGCCCTTTAGGGAGAGCTTTGGGCTACTGATAATGAAAAAGCATCAGTCATCCTTTATAGCAGTGTTTGACAGTTGCTTAACTGTGTGTGAGAAACTGCATGAGAAACCAGGCATGTTGAACTCGACTTGTGTCTTTCAGGGCTTGTGGAATGAAGCCTAAAAGGACAAGTCTTGGGAGTGTTTTGTCATAGACTTCTGTTGGGAGAGGATCTCGAGTGCCTGCACTTTGGACATCACAAGGACACATCTCCATCCTTGGAGAGCTTATATCCCAGCTTTGTGAGCAACTGGCTGCTCCCAGAGGGCTGTCTTCATTCTCAGGCTACATCCCAGCCCCTGCCTCTGTGTACAGCTCTGGATGTGTGGCATTCGCTTGGCTAATGACGCTGTCTGGAGCTTTGAAAGCCCAAGCATGCTCCTAGTGCTCATATAATAGCTGTTATTCCATAAGAACCAAAAAGAGCAATACAGTTGGGAAAGTAAGCTTGGAAATGCAAAGTAATTCCATGGGGAAAATGTCTCAGTATTAGACATGACTTTTTGATGAGTGACTATACCTTTGAAGGGAACATAATCCCTTTTCATGAGCATCATGTCTATTCCCTGATGAGTACCACATATGCATATGTAGACACAGGAGCAGGCATACATGTAAGTTTAAGCATGTGGCAGTTCTATGCACTACACACAGCCGATAGGCAACACCATGAGCTTGTGCATGTAAAGAAACATTTTTGGTCATAATGCAGCACAATACTGCCTGTGTGCGTAAGTAGTGATGCACACACATGACAAACTTGGAAATTATAGAGAAATAGGTAATAACTCCCATGCTCTGCTTCTATTTTCTGCAGTTACAAAATATGCTGTAGCCAAAAATGCTGGTTTGTTTGCTGGAATTTTCCATCAGCACTCCTCTATCCCAGGGTTCAGGGTTTATTTTCCTTCGGTTTTGTGTGTCACACCTATGACAATGCCTTTATCAACATCTAAAAGAAGTCTATCAATGTAATGGACAAATAAATAAGCCTCTGAGATCTAACTTATACACACCCAGATAAGCACATCTCCCAAAGGTGTGCTTTTGAGAGGTGTCAGCTGGAGTTGCCCTGTGGCCCAGCAGTGAAAATGGATCTCTTCCAATAATGTTCCTGCAGAGTTTTTGTACTGGAAAATCACATCTTTGGTTGCAGGCTCATCTGTTAGACACAATGCACCTTGACGTCATGCCTCCTAAGCCAAGCTGTGACCCATCCTTTCCTGCTAGAACACATAATAGCCTGGGGAGCAAAGAGCAATTGTGGGATACAAAACCAACTCTCCACGGGACTCTCTACAAAGATTTTCCACAGTGGGAGCTGGCCACATTCCCCTGAGCTGCACAGATGCTTGAAAAGAAGGCTGGAATTTCCATGGCAACAGGCTGCATTCTGCTGACTCCGGTGGTCTGTCACTCTCTGGATATGTCTGTCACCCTTGGTGCTCTGAGTTTGAAGGCCAACAATGTGTGATGGACACAGATTGAAGTGGGGTTGTGCTGGGGTCAGACATCCTGGTCAAGGGAATGTACTGCAAATGCAACTTGGGGAGAGGCACTGTGAAGTGACAATGATACAGGCACTTCCTCTGGTCTGGCTCAGACATCAGCTACACCACAGTCATGCTAGTTGAGCTGTTGTCAGTCTACTAGGAAGCTCAAAGGCATCATGTCAGAATATGATTGTGTCCTTATCTAGTTCCCCTCAGCCAAAGAGCTCAGTTTTTTATATATGACCGTGTCTCTGTGAGGCAGTCACAGTGGGGAAACTGAGGCAGCCCTGAAAGTAGCTTGGTATACAGAAAATACTAGTCCCAGAGCTAGGAGCAGGATCAAGAAGTTCTCACTTCCTCTGTTCCCCCACCTCCTTCTGAGGAACTATCACCTCTCATGGAACTTGCAGAGTAGGAGGATGTTCCTGGTTGTTTCTTGAATCACTTCTTAGAAGAAAAAGCATTTAACATGCCCATACTCAAAATAGCAGGTAAAAATGTTATAGTGGAATAGAGGACTGTGGCTATGGACAACTCCGAGGAAAGGGAATTGTGTGCTAAGAGATAAGAGTGGAGTGGGTTGAGGAGTTTTCTGTTTCTGGATGGGATTAAAGCAGAGGAGGAGGGCCAGGTGCATCAATGGTGAAGTGAGGCTGAGTGCAGCCTCAGAGGGATAAGAGAGGCTTTATCTGTCTTGAGTTTATCATGGGTTCAGTGCAGGCTCAAGGCCTGGCACAAGTTTTGTTTCCCATGATCCATGTATTTCCCATGAGCTGCAGGAAAGCCATGGGTTACGGATTACAAGAGAGTGTTTGCTGGGAGAGCTGTGCGTTACTGGAGCCAGAACATTGCAGAGATCTTTCAGGTCTTTGCCAAGCTGCCTGGAAATGTCTTTAGACACATATATAAGGAGCCTGGTTTTCTGTTGCCACTTGAAGCCACTCCAGCACAGAGGCACTACCTGTGGCAAGCTGGGCTGGCTAGGCTGAAAGGAGGAGCTGTATGAGAGGGATGGTGTGGTGTCCTGTATTCCATCATGTGGGAATATTGGTGTGGCTGTGCTGCAAAACAGAGTGGGCTGGCAGGCAGAGCACTAGTCTCACTAGCTACACTAAGGAGAAAAAACATATCTTGGTCTCCTCAGGACACCACTCATGCTGTGAAATAGATATCCAATGAAGGTATCACTTCTGCGTGCCAGTGGGAGAGGAGTGGGATGGAGAAAGCTGCATCCTCTTTGAGAATTGGGTTATCCTTAGGGAAATGGCATGCAGGGGAGGCTGGGCATGTGTAAGCTGGCAGGCAGCGTTTGCCTCCACTGAGCAAGCGTGCTTCTCTCTAGAGCTCTCGGCAATGTTTATGGCTGAGCAAGGGAGTAAATCTCATTGGATTCAAGTCCTTGGTGGATAATTATTCCCTCCTTCTCCCACCCCCACTCCCCATGCTCTCCTGTCAGATATGAGACAATGCTCACAGACTATAAATGGATGCAGTGCTATGCTTAATGTGGAGAGACACCTTCTAATCAGGTGAAACACAGAGTGGGAGGTGAGGCACAGGGTGGGAGGCAACTTGCCAGTTCCTGCTCCTTCTCACATGCAGTCGGTCCCTGAGCCTCCCATCATGCTCAGCTCTGGGAAACTCATTTCTTCTGTTTCCCCTTTAAAATGAGTTAAAATGGAGCAGGGCAGCTGCGTGCTCAGAATCCTCAAGGTGCTGTCCCTACCAGGAGAAGGAGGCAGGGTGCAGGGAGGGAGCCCTGTGACTCTAATTCCATATGAGGCCTCTGATTTGGCTCTTGCAGCTTATGAGCCTATCAAAGCCTCTCACTTAATTATAGCCACAGCAATCAATCTCTCTTCCTGTTCATTATGCTTCCAGCCAGAGTTGGAAGGATTTTTATTCCTGAGGCCTCAGGAGAATTTTCAGCTTAAAAGGAATCACAGCCAACCATAGTGACTGGTAGGGGTTGTGTCTGTAGGATGGCATTCCTGCCCCGTGGAGAAAGGAGGTGCAGCAGGAAAGCTTGGGGCATCTGGCACTGTTGAGATTTGCTTCTGCTTTGCCTGATGGAGGTCCATCGAATGGGCCCTGTGCCTAGAGAGGCATTCAGGGCTTTGCATTACCTGGCCACGACCAGCTGAGTTGCTAGAGCCCTTGCACAGTGGCAGTGAGTTGTTCCAAGGCATTATAACTGGGCTGAGTAGAACATATCAAGTCATTATGGCATTATCTCTTCATTACACACAAAGTGCTGCTGAAGCTCAGGGAGGAGCACAGGGACAAAGATGGAGAGGAGGGAGAGGAGAGCTCATTAGCTGCTCAGAGGAATCGGCTGAACATCTCTTTTTCTCAGGCAGAGGCTCTGCAAAGGACAAGTCTATTAGAAATTAAGGCTTGGCTTAAGGACAGCTCTGTGTGTCAGTATGTACATGTGCTAATACCCAAGTAGAGCACATCCCCTATGTACACTCCTACCCTGGATCAACTAATACACATGCAATGCTCAGCTTGGGTACTTCCATAATACAAGAACAAGCATCTTCAGTTCCATCACTGGCAACTTCAATTTAGAAGTACATGAACCAAAACATGCTCATACATCTACAGACATGTTCCTCTGCCTAATAGGGACTGCTTACACCATGTCCAACACAGTTGCATCTAACAGTCTTACACTTGCTTACCCTCCCTCCAGAGAGCATGCACAGTGACTGCATCAAGCCTGCTTGCTGTGGACAGAGAATTGTCTCCCTGTATTCATTTCTCTGTGCTCACACTGTGCACTCCAGTGCATTCTGTCCCTTCAGCTGTGAAATCTCCTCCTACACAGATGCATTCACCAGCACAAGTATATTCTTGCTTTTCCTTTCCTTCCAGTTTTTCTTCATCCTGGTTTCCATGAATTTTGCTGGCGTGCACTGGGACTTCCACATGTTTCCCCACAATCATGCTCTGTCAGAACTGTCTGTAGCTCTTGCAGCAAACAGGAGGATGAGCTGAGTGAGCAGGCACCATGTGTAGGTGAGCTTCCTGGTGTCCGGCTCCCTTCCATGGGGCCAGGAAGCATTGCAACTTGCATGTTACTCTGGATGAAGCATAGAAACCAAACTCCTGGTGGTCTCTTATCTCAGCCACCAGCTGCTGGACTGTGTCTGCAGTGGCTTTGCAGCATGCCTTATCCCTGCTGCTCTCCCTCTTCAGACATGGCTCAGGAGGCCATTAACTTGTTTACTCCATGCTGGCCACAGCCTCTCAGACTTCTTGTTGGACAGTAGATCAACAAAAAGCAGTTGGCAAGATTTATGGAGCTGTTGCTGCCAACTGTGGGCTGTGGAAAGTAAAAAATGTCCTTTCTGAGGTAATAAAACATAAAATGGGACCCAATTTCTCTCCTGGGTAGGAATCATTCTGTTTGACAATGCTGTAAAACACACGGTGCTACAGCACAGGAATGAGAGCCAGAGTAAACGCTGCCTGCGGAAACCTCATTCATTGCAGAACTGGGATGTGGGGTTCATTGGGAAACAAGACAAGAAGGGGCTTGGGTGGAGACAGTTTCCTTTCAGCCTTTCTTTTCCCTGAAAGAGCCAGAAATCCCTGTACGAGCGTGGCACAAATTCTCTGAAACTGGTTTCAAATTCATTCAGTTAAATGGGAGCGAGTACTCTGGGCACGTACAGCAGGACGGGTTTGTTCCTGTATGAAATCCATTCAATTGGCTCACAGAATGACTACACTGATAGAGTTACATGAAGGAGCTTTCTTCAGTTAGACTGTACTCGTTAGGCATCAGGCCACATAGACCTGAATCCTTCTCTTTGTACCAGAGAGTCTAGGCTTTTTACAAAGACTTTGTTCAAAGACTTTGTATAGGGGAGAAAATAAGTAACAGCTCTCAGGTGATTAATTTCCACTTGTGTATCTGCCTGCTTATCCTTCCTTCTTTCTATACCTGTTATTGTGCTGGTCTGTGTATAAAGTGTGTCTCTGGCATTGTTACTGCAGTGAAATGCTAGCTTTAACATTGTGATTTAAGTTACACTGTGCTGGGGAAGATCTATATTTCTATAATCTATCTGAGGCTTGGGAAAGAGGAGGTGTTATGTTGGGCAGGAATAGAAAATGAAGGAGAGATGAGAGAGATGTAGCTGTAGGGCTCAGCTGTTCCCCTGGGTGTGGATGGGAAAGAGATGTTCACACCAGAAATATAGCACAAACTGCATTGTCTCATCCCCTCTGCACTGTGCTCTGAAGAGCATGTGTGCTCAGCACAGTTGTGTCAGCCTGGTGGGAGATGCATCTTCGCTGGGTCTTTTAACTTCATGTCAAAATTTCCAATTCTTAATAAAATCAGATTGCCTCAGGACTGCAGACTCTTGATGCTCAGTTCTAGGAGGGCAATAATGAAAAGAGAGCCCTTTGAGAGGAAGGAAAGGTACACTGGGCAAGTCTGAGATGCCTGTCCTTTCCTTTAGGCTGACTTCGCCTGGAAATACACTCTGTTCTTGCTTTGTGAGCGCTAACCCCTGGCTCTGCAGTAGTAGCGGTGTCCCAGCAGTCTTGTGTTTGACTGAGTTTGATGCTGGAGGACCTGTGGTAGACAGACAATTGTGTTATAAAAGGGGCTATAGAAAACATGAGGTGGACCTGGCCTTCATTCTGGGTATCTCAGGAAATTCAGTGTAAATGCAAAAGGCAGAGAGATCCCCTTAAACCAAGCAATCAGGTGGTTTGGGCTTACCAAGAGCATACAAGCAGAAGACAGAGCCCTCCCAGAACTGGTTACTTTGCATTTGTAGATGCAGATGTATATCTGAGTTGGGGCACTGTAACCACTGACAGCTGCCAGTAGCACAGGAGTAAAATCTGACCAAATGCCATTTAGGATTAATAACTTTTGGCCATCTAGTTGTGGGAACCAGGTTCTGCTGATCCTCAGCAGTAGCTGCTAAAGCCCTGCTAATACCTGCTAAAGAATGTGAGGTGGGCTTTGCCAGAGGGCCTTGGCTGGCTCTAGCAAAGCCCACCAGTGCTTACTGGGTGCTCTGGAAGGCAGCGGGCCCCTTGCAGGATTCTGGCAATGCCCAACAAAGCTCTCTGGGCATTCTGGAAGTCAGCAAGAGCCCCTTGGCAGAGCCTGATGCAACAGGACCTTTCCCCACTGGCTCTAAAACACTGCAACTGTTCCACAGCAGCTGTTTCAGAAGAGGTGAGTGTAATATATAAAGCACTTTGAATGTCAGACAAAGGCAGTGGTGTTGTTATGATGTGTGAAAGACAAAGCACAGAGGCCTTAAAAACAAAGGAAAAGGATGTGAACACATTGGGGGCAGCAGTGTCTTGTTTAGACAACAAGTTTTTCTAATAAAGAACCTCTCTTTTATTTCCCTTGGTTTTCCTTATCATCTCCTGACATTGTATCTTCATCTTCTATCAGGAACCTGCTCTGGGGTTTATTCTTTACTATGCAAGCTTGTCATGTCTGTGTTTAATGAAGTTTAATTATCTTCTGAAATTCAATGAATAATTATAAATCTCTTCAACATGCAATCACAAGCACTTCATGCTTCATTAACAGTGGAAAATCAATTGTAATTCACCTAATCCCTCTCTTCTGACCGGCCATATGCTTGTCCCCCCTGTGCACCCTGTTGTTCCTCCCTCACTTCAACACTGAGGAATACAGTAATCTGTTTTCCCTATGAAATGAGTTAGAGTTTAGGATAGGGGCAAAGGAGTGGGGAATGCAGGAAGTGGGAAGTGGGAGCCTAGATAGAGAGGTTAGATAAGCCTACAAATGAACTCTGTCTCATGTTCTTTGGAGGTGTCATGATCTCTGGATTGCCAGTTTCCTCAGTTTGGAGACACTCCGCCTCCAAGAGTGCAGTGGCTTCCCTTTGGGAATGGCCATTGGCTGTACACATCTTGTCTTCCTCTTGAGCTGGTCTTCAGTTTGAACTCACAGAATCCCAGACTGTTTTGGGTTGAAGGGACCTTAAAGCTCCTCCAGCTCCAACCCCTGCCACGGGCAGGGACACCTTCCACTAGAGCAGCT
>WYDI02023482.1:0-84781 GCA_009867235.2 Psittacus erithacus | reverse complement strand
TGGCAGTGTTCAAGGCCAGGTTGGACAGAGCCTTGGGTGACATGGTTTAGTGTGAGGTGTCCCTGCTCATGGCAGGGAGGGTTGGAACTAGATGATCTTAAGGTCCTTTCCAACCCTGACAATTCTATGGTTCTATGATTCTGTGATAGGTTAGTAACATGCTCCAACATGCATGTTAATAACATGTAGAATGAAGTTCCCTGATCTGAACGTTAAGATGCGTTCACCATTCCATCTCCCGTAGAAGCAATCCTACGTACTGTCCAACTGTTGCCCAAATACAGCAGTGTATAGTACCCTTAGCAACCAGATAGCACTACAGACTGGTTTGGGTTGGAGGGGACCTTAAAGCTCATCCAATTCCAACGCTCTACCATGGGCAGGGACACCTTCCACTAGAGCAGGTTGCTCCAAGCCCCATCCAACCTGGCCTGATCATGTTATTGAGAAACAATAAAGTGCAAATTACCCAGTTAAGCGTTTTAATGCTCTTATGTTTGTTTTGTAGGTGGAAAGAGATGAAACATTCTGGGCTGCTGGATCAGCGTCAGCTGTGCCCCTTCCCTGAGGAGATGACTCAGAATGTGTAAGAAATTGTTGGTGACCCTGGAGAGATCTAACCTGTATGAACATTCGTAATAAATAGAAAATTGCTATTTCAGATGGCAGTTGCACCATTTGGAGGAGTGGAAGGCCTGTTTGTAGTCTTCATTACCACAGAAGCAAGGTTGAAGGTTTAAGGCTTCTTTTGCGTGCAAATAATATGAATAGAGAATTAAGAGCTTATTATGGCAGGGAGGGTTGGAACTAGATGATCTTAAGGTCCTTTCCAACCCTAACTATTCTACGATTCTAAGAGGGAAATAATTCCTATATACTTTCTGTGAAGGACTTTGTTTCTATGCGTATTTTTAAATCTTCCCAGTTCTACCTTCAGAGATAACTTGAGTCAAGCTGCCTGAATTCTAGCAGCAAGATACAATCCCACTCAGTTTTGCCTATAGTTAAGTGCTGTCTAGAATAAGACTTCTCTCTGCTTCTTGCTTGCTAGTGTTAGTGCTGCTGATAATTCTGGGTATAGATGGCTGGAAAGTGAGCAAAGAGGAAGTACTTAGGTGACTTCCAACAGTTAGGATAGGCTTTTCATGTGGACATCTTCTGCTGCACTCCTGTTGTTTTCAGTTGCCAGAATCTTGTTAACAAAGAACACAGGTATCTGTTAATGGAATAAAAAGTGATGGGAAAAAAACATCCAGTAAAAGGGTCTCTTCATGTGACACTCGATCTATGGACTTCCATGGTCCAGGTGTTTCTCAGCAGAGTTGCTGTTCTTTGCAGTGCTATTCAGGTACAGGGGGAAGCACTAGTCCAGATCTTTGCCTCCTGCAGATGTTGTGTGGGGCTTAATACTGTTGGTTAGAATTGCACTTATACTGGAGGTGAACTCTGTAGTGGCACAGTAGCAAGGGTGCTGTGTTTGAAGTCGTCTCCATGGATCAGTGATCCATATTGGGAGGCTGGGGTTCCATGTTAAGGTAATGTTTTCCATTTTCCCTGCCATAGACAGTTGTTCTCTGAACTACATGTGCATCTGCACAATTTGTAAATGTAGTAAAGCAGAGTGGCCATAGGAGGCCTTTTTGTCGGCCTCTTTGATAATATGTTTCTTCCCCCAGTACTCAGTTCCTCTGTCAGTTCACAGGAACCTGCTCCATTTTCAATGGGCCTGTCATGCCTCATTCCCTTCCTCCCTTTTTTTTTTTTTTTTTTTTTCCCCCAACAAAGCAAACTGGAGCTTTGTACCATCTGAATGAACTTCAAAGTGGCTAGAAAGGGCACCCAGGGTTCCTGGCACTTGTCATTGTCTCCCAGCTTGGCCAACGTTTCCCTTCAGGTCTAATTACTTCCAAATGCTCCCAGATGCTTTGATGAAACTCAGAGGGAGGGGGAGGCATGAAAGAAAGGTGGAAGATGAAGAAGGAAGCTCAAAGGGGAGGGAGCAGAATGCTTTAGCAAAAAATGTTGATTGATGTCTTATATGACACCCAAACATAAACAGGGAATGTGTGCGGCCGCTGGCAGCAGGGAATGCGAGAGTACCGTGTACAGCTGCTACTCTAAATCCTTCCTGTGGAAAACAAGACCTTCTGGTGCTCGACAGGCCATAAAAGACATACTGCAGCAAACCAAAAATACTGAAATAATGCTTAAGGTTTATTACTTTAGTGAATTAAGTGTGCGCTGAGCCTGCACTTAGGACTATCTTTGTTCAGGTGTTATGTCAGGCTGGAGATAGACTGTAGCTAGAGCTGCTTTGCTGAATTTATGCAGGATATATCAGGGGGCAGCTAACAGCCATAGCTAAAGATAGGTGATGAGATACTTGTGCTGGTGGTTTAGATTGATGGGGTTAGAATAAACAGAAGTCTGGTTGGTAAGAAGTTGTATTGTGCTTTCTAATGAGCTAGTCTTATTTTTGAAGAGCAAAGACAACATCAGGTAGCATATCAGGTAGCTGCTGATTTGATGTCACTATTCTGATCCCACCAGTTTTGACAAAGATGGAGTACCATAACTATCACCTGATATGGGAGGACAGAGGAAAAGTTTAGGGACACAAGCAACAATATCATTATTACTGGGTCAGTTTCGTAGGTGAAGTACAGGGGTGAGGATTAGGAGACTTCGTATCGCTAACTGGGCAGTACCTCAGTCAGTTCTGCCCATGCTTGTCCCTGTGTAACTCAGCCATGTATCAAATGGAATTTAATCTGTTTCTCTTTCAGGAGGATGAAAAATTGGTACCTTCAACAGCTAGACCAGAAGTCTTACTTTCCTCTTTTCCTAGTTTTAGCTGCTGCTATTAAAATACTGCTTTACTATTAACATCAGCAGTCTTCTTCAGTCAAGAATGCTGTACATGGACTAGGTATGTCAGAGAAGTGAATTCAAGCTTATTTAGGGCAGCAGCTTTTAGAGACCTCCATGTCAGTAGGAGTCAGAAGGGGGGGAAAGATGAGGATGTGAGATCTGGAAGAGGCAAGAAGGTCGGAGTTAATTCTATATGGGAGACAAGATGTCCAGATATTTAAAACTGCAGGCTTTTCACTGAGGTAGCTGCTATAAGGATTCCTACCCTGCCACAGAACTATACATGCAGATACCTTATGTGCTGGATTTGCTTCAGTATCACTTCACAGTAGCTGAACTAATCTCTAGCGTTTTGGGGCATTCAGAGGTAGTATTACTTGCATTTTTTTGCTATTGCTTTTTTTTTTTACCATATGGTTGTGGGGCTGAAGCCTGAACTAGGTCAGTTCCTTCATTGGTTTCATTGTACAGCTGCACAAACAGTTGTCTTGGCAAAGAGGCTGCAGCTCTGAGGGATGGGGCACTGCTGAAGCTGGTACTGTCATCAGAAAGAACATGTAAGTGTATTAAATTGTGGGTTTAGTTGAAGTCTCCCAGTGTCTGGTGTCCTGAGCAATAACCTTGATAGCTCTTGGCTGAAAGAGTCCAGTGACCTACCGAGCCTCTCCTGGCTCCAGCTGTCAGTGGATGAAGTGCTGGCTGTTGCTAATCACAGAGCAAGCTGCCAGCACTGCGCAGCCTTCAGGCACACTGGTGTCAGCTGCTTTTCCTGCAGCTGGCTGCAGATTTCCCAACAAAGGCAGTTCAGTTCCGTAGGTCCTGCCTCCATGTGTAAGGTTTCTTATTTCCCAGCTCCCCCCCACTGCCCGTGGGGCCAGGCTGGCCCATGATGTGGGATTCTCACACATGCTGTTTGTTATTCTGTCCTTTTTCCTTTCGTCCTACAAAGATTCAGAGAAGAGGGTGGGTGAGGGGGAAACTTTGCAAGTCTTTGAAGCAACTTGCCTTTTAGTGATTAATTGCAGCAAAGAAGCCTACACAAGGGAGGGAGACTCAGTTTTAATTTATTGATGTTTCTTTGTGAGAACAAATTTATAGCAGAGAGGAAGCAGCTTGAGAATATCAAATGGTTAAAAGGTTCCAAGCATTCTTTGATGTCACAGCCCTGCAGAAATACTGGAAAGTAGTGAGAGACAGACACTGTTTATTTATAAAATAAAGATCAGTTACCTGCTTTTGGCAAGAGCCTGTGCCTGAGCTCCTGTTAATGACCTATTCATTAGACAGGCTTGGAGCTGGACCTAAAGTTTCTGCCACAGCTGCCCACTGAGGTGATGAGAACCTGAAGTTTGGTTGACATTTCCAGCCATTAAGTCTTTCCATGCGTCTTTCTGAAGCAGCACCCGTTTCTCATGTTAGCTGAGAAACCAACAGCATCTTCTTGTGCTGTGCAGAGCAGGCTCCTGCTGAAGGAGCAAGATGGAAGCCAGTGCCTCAGCTGACCAAACCAACCGTGCGGCAGCCTCCTTTCAAACCCAGCATCTGACGGCACAGTTGCCTAGGGCTTTGTTGGTAAAGGAGAGAGGAAACAGAAGTGAAATGGCAGGGAAAGAAGAAGTTGAGACTGTTCTTCCTAGAGCTGGACTCCCGGGATGAGCCAGACATGCAGTAGCCCAAGATCTTCTGCGGACAGGACTGATGCTTCAGGGACCTCTAGAAATCCAGAAGCTGTAAGAAGAGAGCAGCAAACCCGTTTGCAGCGCTGCTGGGTCCCCAGAACACCGCCCATGGAAGAGCACTGAGCTGCAGCCTGCGTCCTTCTGCCGGTACCTACCAGCTGCGGGAGCACCTTCTCCACGTGCTCTACATCCACCTTCTCCAGGTCTTCGGCCTGCGCTTGCCGTGCAGCTCGCGCCGCCGCTTCTGCCGGAGGGAGGAGAGCGCCGAGGGCTCGGGGGGTGTGAGCCAGGGATAGCTCCACCCGAGCTCGGGGGAAGAGGGCTCCGCCACGCGAACTGATCACGGGCCTCCATCACGGTTCAGGCTGACCGTGGGCCCGGTACCGATAGCTCACCTCGGACAAAGACGTTCAGCATCTCCGCCATCAGCAGCTGCGCGTCGCCATTAACTGCAACGACAAAGAGGAGGGTAGGAGCCCGCCCACCACCGTTCCCCCGGTACTGCCCCCAGCCACCCCGGTACCTCGCGTCCTCCCGTCCCGGAAGTGGAGGTGGAGCAGCCGGTCCACGGTCTCCTGCACGGAGAGGAGAGAGGGTAAGCGGGGGATGGGGGAGGGAAGCCGCCCGGTACCGACAGCCCGCGCCCGCCACACCTTCCGGAACCCGCCAGCGTGCATCTCCCGCTCCATGGCCCCGCCGGCCCCGCCTCCGGAAGCGCGTGTCGCCTGCGGGCGGGGCTGCGCCGTGGCCATGGAGGAGTTCCGCCGGGCCTACTCGCGGTTGTGTGCGGCGCCGCAGGAGCCCGTGCTGCGGCGGCTGCGGGAGCGCGGCGCGGCGCCGGGCCGCGGCCGCCTGGACTTGGCGGCCCAGAGCCTGTCGCTGGAGACGTGCGGCGCGTTGGGCCGGCTGCTGCCCGGCGCAGCGCCCTTCGCCGAGGTGGCGCTCGGCGACTGCGGCCTCAGCGAAGAAGGTGGGCGGGGGGCTCGCGGGGCCGGGGCCGGCCGCTGCCCGGCCGCGCAGCGAGTGGCTGTTGGCGGCGGGGCCGCCGTCCCTTCACGCTGGGTGAGGCGGAGCGGCGCCGTGGGGGTGCCAGTCCTTGCGCCCCGCCGGGTCCGGCCGGCGGCGGCGGTGCCGCGGCGGGTCTGGACCTGGCAGCGGGGCGCGGGGGAAGGCGCGGCTCGATCTCCGACCGGATGGGCTCGACTGGCCGGGGGCCGTGCGGCGGGTGGCAGAGTAGTTCGGGCTGGTCCCCACCCCTCGGCTGCACCTCTGCTGCTGTTGGTCTTGGCTAGGCTGCGGCTGCAGGTACGAGAGGGTTCAGCTGCCATTGCTGGATCTGGTCGCTAGGTCGTTAAAGCTGGTAAGCATTGGCTGGGATCCTGCAGGGCGTGGAATGAGTCTCTGCTGGGTCCCTGCTGTGTGAGCAGGGGTTCGGTGAGCCAGCGAGAGGCTTGTCTGAACGACTCATCTGGACATGGGCTACATTCAGAGCTGCGTTGACGGGTGCATAGCGGGACGGGCAGCGCTTCACTTGGTCACTTCTTTTTTTGAGAATATGTAAAAAACCTGCCCTGAAAGTTCAGACTTGGACTTTCCCACAGCAGTGGCTGTTCACAAGTCCTGTGTTGAATCAGAGCTGTTGCTCCTGAGCCAGCTGTTAGGAAGGATGGTTCCCCTTTGGCTTAGGCAGAGGGTTATGCCTCTGAAATAAATGTCTTTTTCCACTCAGGTGTAACTCTTCTGTTGCGTGGTCTTTGCTCCAACACCACAGTCAAACTGTTGGATTTGAAGGTGAGTCTGTTCAAATAAAACTAAGATCAAAAGATGGGGAAGAAACATAAGTATTAGCTTAATCAGAACTAGAAATAGACAGTCCTGGTGCAGGATTGTTCTACAAGATATGTATTTCCATAAAGTCTTTGTTCTCAGGTGACTCAGTCCTTGCCTCCTTAACACAATGCCACAACTCTCCCAAGTTACTTTGTAGCTCATCTTTGTCTATTTTTATTCAGTTTTGATAGGAAGTTACTGCTGTGTATCTTTTGTGGACTGCTGCTTGGTCAGATGAGGCATATGTAGGCTTTTCTTTGGGCTGCTGTATTAATCAGTGAGTTACTAGTTAGTTGACTTGTGCTTCTGCAGAGTTTATCCAACTTGCCTATGTCTTTCAGCTGGTCTGGGCTTGGAACTTTCAGATGTGATTATCACTCCTGTGGGACTGACTTTCTGTCTGTAGTCCTTTGGCACAGCTATTCCCTTGAATCCACAGTCCTAAACTACATTGTACCTTTCTTCTCCCCTGTGCTGGTGCTAGTTGAGCTCTTTTGAATGAAGTATGTTAAAATGTCCTGTTTATCTCGAATCAGCGTTTCCTGCCCCACTGGTCCTGTGTGATCCCAGCAGTGCGTGTATCCCCAGCTCCTCCCAGGGTCTTCCCTCTTCTGGAAAGCTGATGTGTGAGACAAGTGTTACTCAGACCATCTTTGACAGACTGACATCCTCATTACAGCGGGTGTGCCTGGTGGTGTTTATGGGGTAGCTGGGTCATAGCCTGCTGATCAGCTGGGGCTTCTGTTTCAGGGAAATAACCTGCGAACCATGGGAGCTGAGGCTTTGGGAAAACTTCTTAGGCAGAACAAATCCATCAGGAGGTAAAAAACTGTGTCTACCTCTCTTTTAGTCCTGCTAGATGGCACACAGCATAAGAAAAGGGATGGGAGTGCGTTTGGTTGAGATAGGAGGAATGTCAAGTGCAATTTCTTATGAGGGATGGGACAGGTGAAGGAGTGAGAACTGGAGGAACCCTTTTGGAGGATTCAGGATCCGAGCAACGTCCTGCTTTCTGAAACTTGAGTCTGTGAGCAGAGATGGGTGTTTGAATGGGTACCGTAATTCTGGTATAATTCAAATTCTTGCAACTGTCCTTTTATTTCATGAACTCCAATCCTGTCTGATTTTCCTTAGCCTAATTTTGGAATGGAACAGCCTTGGCATGTGGGAGCAGGGCTTCTCGTCTTTCTGCCAGGGACTGGGAGCAAACAGTGTTCTCCAGCGGCTGGATCTGCGCAATAACCAGATCAACCATCAAGGGGCTGGAGAACTGGCCATGGCGCTGAAACAAAATGCCAGCCTTCAGGAGCTGGGTAAGAGCGATGGTTCTGTGTTTGCCTTTGTATATGCAAACACATGTTTATCTTCAGGTTTGTTGCAGCCTGCCCTGATCTCTGCCAGCTGGTTAGAGTCATTCCTAATCTGCATAAGTCTGGAGTGCTTTGCAGGCTTTTTGCAGGGAGTAGAGATCATGGTGCCATGTCCTTTGGAGAGTAGGAGCTGTAATTGGAATCTCTGGAACCAAATCTGGAGATGAAGAGTTGTGCGCTCGGAGCAGAACAGTCCTTAGTGAAGGGGGGAATGAGTGCTTCCCATTTGTGGATGCTGTTGGAACAGCTCATGCCAGACTCTGAGATTTCACACTTGCTTTGCCCTAAGTAAGGAATTTTGCCGGATTTTCCTTCAGGAACATGTGGCTGTTAGTGCCAGTTCTTCCTCATCCACAGATTCTGGTTGTGAAAGGAAGGCTCATGAGATGAAAATGTGAGAGGCACGTTTGTATCCCTTTTAAATTGTAATGGCTTCTTGCACTTCACTGCACTGAAGGTTCATTCTTGCCTTGCCTGCTTTAGCTGTCATTTTCCCTCCCTCTCATTTGTCTTGAGAAGGGAAACAGTATTCACCTGTGTTTGTGCTGGGACCATCTGGGATTACTGACCATGCTTGTAGATGTGTAAGGAGCATGGTTTCTCTTGAGGCCTGTGTTTTTCAGCTGATTTGTGACTACTGGGCTGAAAATTTACTTTCTGTATAGATTTGCGTTGGAATAATATTGGGCTTCTGGGTGGCCGAGCTTTGCTGAGCTGCCTGCACAGCAATAAGACCCTGAAGAGGTTGGAACTGGCTGGGAACAACATTCCTAGTGATATCCTAAAAGCTGTGGGTAAGTATTACTTGTTGCACAGGAAAAAAAAATTAGTAAGTCCTTTCCTATTTCAGCACTTGAGGGATATAGGGCAGTTGCTGCTCCAGGAGAGAGCTGTCCTGACTCCCCTCCCTTTCTCAACAGCACTTACACAGTGCCCTACATCACTTCCTCTTGTTCTCTGGGGAGGGCTGGGCAAGTTGGAGGTGTCACTTACCAGCAAGAGGAAAAAAAATAATTAGGATTGAATTGATGATTATTGTTGTGTGTGAACATGGGAGAGTTTGAGGCTGTCATCACCTCTGAGTAGCCAAGTTTTGATGTAGCCAGCACAGCACATCATTTGTCATCTCTGGAGTTGAATGGCTTCCTGTGGCTGGGCTGTTAATTACCCCATATGCGCTGCTCTCTTTGATGCCACCCCAACCTGTGGGCCAGCATGAGAAATGCCACTGTCCTGGTGCTTCTGATAGCCAGACGGGTCACCTGAGTGCTATCTCTACCAACAGTGCTTGGTATGCTGTTGCTTTGGAAACATGTGCATGATCTGCTCTCTCTGCATCAGAACAAGCCATGAATCACAACCAAGACCGTCAGCGTATCCTGAGTGAGACACAGAACCGAGCATACATACTCAGCAAGGAGGTTTTGAGTCTGAAGGATGAGAAGACCAAGCAGGTCAGCAGTCTTACATGCTGGCAGTTCCAGTGGGGCAGCTGGAATCCTATGCTTTCCCTTAGTGTCCTTATGAAACACTCAGTGACGGGATTATTGTGCACCTGAAGTTGCATGTGCCTCTTTATGGACAAGCACACAGCATGGTTTAGCAAATTGGGTCCTTTTTCTGAGCTAGGGTACCCAGGAATCAGATCCAGGGCAGTATGGGTGTGGACACATGCCCAATGCCCTTCTGAACATATTTGTTCTGGATTCTGGTGGAGTTTTGGTGTTCTTTTCACTCATATTTATGCTTTTAATGATTCTTTTGCAACTGGTTTGATATTTTCCAAGTGGCAAAACCCTGGAAATATGAGTCTCTTCCTTCTGACACCTAATGGTGCAGAGTTCCTTTCGCTTGGTGACCTCAGTCTGATGTGTTAA
This sequence comes from Psittacus erithacus, assembly GCA_009867235.2. Taxonomy (NCBI): domain Eukaryota; kingdom Metazoa; phylum Chordata; class Aves; order Psittaciformes; family Psittacidae; genus Psittacus; species Psittacus erithacus. Next base: position 75,154 of record WYDI02023482.1, on the reverse strand, counting down.
TGAACCCATCAAGCCTCCAGGTTGCTTGCTTTTAGTAGAGTGACTTGACCTGTCTTCAGCTGTCACTAGGATGAGAAAGATGAGAAATGGAAATGAAACTGATGCAGTTCCATTTCCTTACTGATGTTTGCCTTGTTTACAGTTCTTGGATTTGATGGACACTATAGATAAGCAGAGAGAAGAAATAGCCAGGAGTGACAGGTGAGTTGTATTTTTGAATGCTTTCTGCTCTTTGATACCAGAATCGGGCCCTCTCCATTTCCTGCCAGAAATCACTGACCTTTTGTCTTTTCCTTTTCTTTGCCTTCCCCCCCCCGCCATGCAGGATGTCTGCAGCACAAGTCAGCCAGCTGCAGGAAGCATTGGATGAGCAGCACTCTATTATGAATTCACTGAAAGCCAAGTATGGTGGAGGAGAACCTTTGCCTTCCCACTGTTCTGTGTTGTCTGGGCAGTGCTGGGCAGAGCTGCTAAGAAGGGGGATAATCTTTCAGAGTGGCTGGCTTACAGTGTCGCTTAGTTCTGCAGGAGTATCCAGAAATTACCCAGGCCATTGTGTTTGCCATGCTAGATATTTAGCCTGCTTTTAAGTAAAATTACAGTGCATTTGTGTAAGAGCAAGTGAATTACAGAGGGTGAAAAGAAGAAAAGGATTGTGGGGTTGGGATGGGGGCATGTTGCTTGCACAGTGTACAGCGTGGCAAGAGCCTGTACCTGCTTCCCTGGCAGTTGGTAGTGTTCTCTGAGAACTGCTGCAGATAGGGAGGAACCTGACCAGCAAGATTGTATGCTTAGGAACAATGAGTTGGAGCTGCCTGAAATCAATGTTAGATTGTGTAGAGCTGTATCCACATGACAGTGGTTAGACTTCAAACTGGTAAGCCTGGCTTGTTCAATTCCTCTTAGATAAAGATAGTTCTATTTTGCTATGTGTCAGTGTGGATGTGTCCATTGTACAGATTTAGCTAGCTAGATTTCATCTGCTGCCAAAGATGTGTTAACATCTTGTACCATGTGGTGCAGAGAGATCACTGGAAGTGTCTCCCTTAGAAAGGACTCTGGAAAGTGTTTCTCTGTGTAGACTGCAGATGACTGAAGCTGCCCTGGCTCTATCTGAGCAGAAGGTGCACAACTTGGGAGAGCTACTGAATGCCATGAGGCAGGAACAAACCAGCATGGCTGAGTGCCACTTTAAGGAGCTCCAGCAGCAAAAGCAGGTGAGCTGGATAAGTCCTAGTTTCCTAGTTAGACTTGAGAGCAGGGTTCCAGGTCACATGTGGTTTGTGTAGATTTGGGGGAGCCTGGATGGGGTAGGTGAGCGTGATGTTTTAACACCACTGGGTTAACCACAGCTGCCGTGACAAAAATTGTCAAGTAAGTTAGAGAGGTGAGTGCTGGGTGCAGAGAGGAGCCGTAGTGTTCAGGAGCTAGGTTGGATTTGGCAGGTACAGATTAGTGCAAGAACTATGGTGAGAACAGGTTCATAAGTAGGATTCTGTTTGCAGGAAGGTGCTGATCGGGAAGCAAAGCTTTTCCGTGACTTGTCTGCGGCTGAAGAGAAAAATCTGCTTCTAAGAAACCAGGTAGGAGAGCCAGTACAAGGCTGAGGATCAGGATTTGGACATTGTTCAGTTCTGCTGTGTATATATGCTTCTACTTGGATCCTTGTTTGTGTCTCTGCTGATTGTTCTGTGCAGCCAAATTTCTCTGCTAATAGGAGAAGAAAATCCTTTGTGGTGGTAATTTCCTTGTAGGTGGATAAGTTGGAAAAGAAGTGCAAAATTCAGCAGGATCAGCTATTCCAGGTGAAACAAGACTTGACCAACACAACAGCAGAGCTGAAGCTGCGGGCCATGCAGGCTGAGGGTAGGTGGAGGAGCAGAAAGAGCTCATGGACACCTATGGGTTGGGATTACTGCCCATGAGTTAATGGATAAGACAACCAAGGAGGAAAGGTGGAAGAATTTGTGATAGAGTATAAATAATGCCAGAATTGTGATATGCCTGCTTTTGACCTGCAGAACGCCTGGAGACAGAGAAGAGAAGATTTAAACAAAGCCTTGAAGACATGGAATCCCTTCGGGTAAAAGAGGTAAGAGTGGGGTTTCTGCAGCACCCTGAGGTTAGTCTCGCTTTGCTCCTGACATACAGGCACCGCTGGAGGTCATTGTTTGCTGTCAGCTGCTCTTAAACAAGTTTAAAAATTAGTGACCTCAGACTTCTGTGGGAATAACAGGCCATTTCTACAAGCAAAGCCTGGCTGAAGAGTTCATTCTACCATTGAGTAAGATTTTGTAGCTTGCAAGAGTATGGGCCAGAGTGGTATGTGATTCTTCTAGAGCCTTGGAGATTGGTTCTTGTCAGTCTTGCACAGAGGTAGCTATGAATAAGCACTCTCATCATGCTCAAAGAAATAAAGATGCCTTGAAGGGGGGTCAGCTTGCTAGATCCTTCTCAGTTATGTTTCAGGGGGATCCTGTCTGAGTGGACAGGACGAGGCTGTGACAGGTTCTCTTTGGAGTGTTACTGAGGTGTGAAATGTCTCAAAAATAAAATTATACCAATAGATTGAAGATTTTGAAGCCTTGTAAGAAAAGACACAGGACTGGAAGATTTTAGCCGTGTTACAAGCAGAAAATGAATATTTGGCATTTTGTACCTCTTGAAGATGAGAGCGCAGACTCCCTCTTTCATCTTGGCCTGGAAGGGATTTCTGTCAAATATTCCCAGTTTCCAGATAGCAGATTCTGTCTATATTGCAATGTCCTAGTGGAGATAAATTTTTCTTTGGTGGTAGGTGGGTCAATGAGAGGATGCGCTTTCTTGTGCCGAATAGCCATGCTGCTATGCCTGGAGATAAGAGTGGTTTCTGGCACTTACTTAAATGGTTTCTTCTGCTTTACAGGTGAATCATTTGACACAGCACATGGAGGCCAGTGAACATTCCATGCAGGAGAGGATCCAGAAGCTGGAGGCCATCAGAATAGCTCTGGAGGAGGTGAGAATGGATGTTCCAGATGCAATGTAATGCTTAGGTAGTGGTGGCAGGAGAAGCCTGCCAGGGGAGCTCTGTGGAGTCTTCTGTTGCTAACCTATGTAAAAATTGTCATGTGCTTTAGGGAGGAGCAGAAAGTGGCAGTTTACCAGCTAAAATTTTACTTCAGTATTTTTACTGCTTTGGACTAAGGAAGGAGAAGGTTCCAAGGGGAAACCTTTAGATTCTGATAGAACAAAAATGAAGATTCTATTGAAGGTGATTAGTTTCTTACCAGGATTTGACTTCTCAGGTTTCCCATCTAGTTCCAAGTAGGGTAGCATATTTCTCCTTACCTGGTCCCCCAGCTAGATCCAGTGCTTCCCTGTCCTATTCCGCTGTCTTCAGAAAGTTTCACCCATTACATAGCTTCATGTGACTGAAATTCTCATAGAATTTAGAAGGCAATATTGGGATGTGAAATTGTATATGTAATCTGGATTTGTTTGTCCTGCCCCGGAGTGAAAGAGACTGCTGTGTCATGTAGCCTGCGATGGGAAGCTGCTCATGTTTTCTGGTGAGTGTTGCAGTGATGCAGCTTCTCCGTCTGTCATGTTTCTGTGCTAGGAGCTGAGCCAAACCAAAACAGCTGCACTCACTGAGCGAGGCCAGGCAGAGGAGGAGTTAATAAAAGTTCGGAACTGGGCACGATTGGAGGAGGTAAAGACAAGACCTGTCTGTGGGAGGGAGTGCATTTGGCTGCCTAGTCTGTGTTTTTGTCTTGGGGAACTGCTGAGTAACTCCCTCCCCTGGGTTTCACTGGTCTGCGAATAGTGTGATTTCTGAGGAAGGAGTAATGAAAAATCTGGTTTGAATTGTCTGCAGAATGTAACCACTATCCCCACCTGCTCTGTGCTTTTCAGTAGTAACAGAATTGATGTGAATATTGTCATAGCAGATTTCATTTGACATTTGAAGCTGACAGCCAGATGTCGATCCTTCTGTTTTACAGCAGCATTCATGGGCTGCTCCTGTTTCTCTGGACTCAGAGAAATCTCTGCAGGTGGCTACTGCTGCTGGATAGAAAAAGTCACTGTAAAATTGAACTTTATGAAAATGGCAATGAAGTTAACACCCCATGAAAGAGAACAAGGGATAAGGAAAATACACCAAAGCTATTAGAATGTTTACTTAGTATAACATCACAAAAGAAAAGGCTTTACTGTGTTTCAAACAAATAAAAGCTGCTGTGTGTGTCTGTGGTGGGACACAGAACTTGCTTAGCTGCCTGCAGCAGTTTTTGAGCCATTTAGGATATGGAGGAAATGATGCTAAAGCATTAGTTGTGAATGCTGGCACTTGTGTTAGTGCTTCTGCCAGGAACGTGCCTCTGTCTCAGGGGTGAGCTGGGCATTGCAGCATTGCCATCAGAATGTTTTCTAGGGCAAGAGAAAGCAGCTTGGATTCACCCCTGAATGTAGGGGAGAAGTGCTGAGTCTGTTATGGCTCAGTCATGTGCTTGTTCTTCAGTGCCATTTGACTCAACTAAGGGTTCACTATGTTGGGAACAAAAAGGGGAGAATCCCTTCGCAGGAGTGGAGTGGGAATGATGTGTTTTCATTTTGGTTTATGTCTTACAGCAGCAACGACTAGAACACCTGGAAGAGAAGCTGCGGCTGATGACTGAGTCACGGGATGAAGCTCAGAACTGCTGCCTTAAGCAAAAACAGATGGCTGCTGAGGCCCAAGCCAAAGCCAGTCAGTTGAGCCTGCATGCTGATGGGCTCAGAAGGCGGCTAGAAGAGCTTCAGCAAGTAATTTGGACTGGAGTAGAGAGATTCTCACCCCAGGGGCACAGCATGTTGCCGAAGTTGTTTGGTTATTAATGTATTTGTCTTTCTGTGTCAGGACCTGAACAGTAAGGAAGAAGAGAAAGTGACAGAGGTGAATAAAGTGAAAGTGGAATTACAGGAGCAGATTGGACACCTGCAGGCTGAACGCACAGCACAGGACGGGCTGAGAGAGAAGATTGCAGCCCTGGAGAGACAGCTGAAAGGTGATGAATCCTTTCATGCTTCTCAAGTGGTAATGCTGAGTTACCCTACAGTGGGTCTAGAACTTAGCCACACTTACGGGTAGTGACAACAGTCTTCCTGTCTGTGTGCCCAACCATGAATTTTGCCCTCCGTCCTGATGTATTTGCAGGCATTCTTGTCTTCATTTTATAGAGACCAAGACTCGCATGTCTACCCAAAGCCGCATGTCAAGCAAAATATTTGGATTTCCTGCACACTGAATTGTAACATCTTGTCTGTGCAAACCCTCTCACAGTGTCTCATGCAGCTTCTCTCATTTGCGTGTTGATCTTCATGTTTCTATTGCCTTTGGCTGCGCCTGTAACATGTTGTTCCTGTTATTTCTAGGGACACCCTAATTTTCTTTACCAATTCTGCTGCTCTTTCACAGCCCTATCAAGTAGTCATCGTGAGGCAATGCTGGACAAAGAAGGTGAAATCTCTGTGCTGCTGGAGAAGCTGAGAATGAAAGAGGCTGACATCTCCAGGATCAAGGAAGAAGAGGCCCAAAGAGCAAGTTTCTTGCAGAATGCCATCATGGCATATGTGCAAGGCTCCCCCTTGGGAACCCACAGTTCTAGGAAATGAGAGCATTGCTTAAAAAAATCCAGATACCTGCTGTGAGGAAGAAGGTGAGCAGCTCAGGTACAGCCTCTTCTTTCTCAGTAGAACATTTTTGGCAGAGCAGGGTGACACAAAGGCCTGCAAACAGAAAATTTCTCTTGCTCTTCAGAAATCTTGCTCCTGGCCACATAAAGGAGAGGAGGAAACAACTGTCTAGGGCTGGGATGGAGATTCATGGGTCTGAGTTGTTGATGTGGAGCCCTTCCTCTGCGCTGCTGCACCATGTGGAGTACTTTCTGTGTCCTTTTGTACAGCACCACTCTGTTGGCACACTGTGTAGTTACCAGGGGCTGTGTTCCCTGGGCAGTGGTCCTTCTGAAGCATTTGTTTGGATGCCAGGGCTGTTCACAATGAAACCTGGTAAATGACAGGCAGCAAGCAGCATTTACAGTTCCCTGTAAGTGGGAACCATTTACCTTGCTCATGGGGTCCCAAAGCTGCTGGAAACACCAAATCTTGCCCACATATGCAGCAGCTGGCTGGGTTCACGTTGGCCCTTTTATCCTGCCCCTCATGGCTCTGGTGGTAGTGGGTTGCAGTTGGGTATTCACTATACATTAACCAGCTGTGCAGAGGGGGGCTGCTGTGCAGTGGCTGTCCGTATCCTTATTGGGCAGCTGGGCTTTGGCCTGTCTAAGCCTCTACACACCGCCTGGCATGGAAGGGGTGGGGGCTCAGGGCCAGCATTTGTGCGTCCTTGCTGTGAGCTGCAGCCCTTGGCTGGAGTCCTCACAGCCAAAATGCATCAGGGATTTCATTCCACTATGGCAAATACCAAAACTGTCTTGCTGGCTTCTTGGGATCCTGGAACTGAGAGCTGTTCTCTGTGCCTTGGCCTGCAGAGGAGCAATGCTTCCAACTCCCTGGGGCGTTGCTTCTCAGAGCGCAACTGGGAGAAGGTGCTTAATTTTCCTGGCAACATGTTTTCATGCGGTGTGGACAAAGGGGAGGGGTGGGAGGATCTGAATCAGAGGAAGTGGAGACCTCTTGTCAAAGCAGCAGTGTGAGAGCCTTCTTTTCTCTAGTGAGTCTGTGATGAGAGAAATGAACTTGCTGTATGTGTTTCAAGAGGCAACAGGAGGATGAAGCTTTGTGTGGACTGGTTGGTTTGTGTTTATGATTTTTCATACTGGATTTTGCCTTTTTTGTTTTGTTTTTAATAAAGAGCTTTTGCATTTTGCTGTAATGCTGGACAGGGGTGAGCTGATGGTTGGCTGGTGTGGAGGGAGGACCCTTCTGCTGCGTTACTGCGATGGAGATCCTGCTAGGCTGGCGTGGGGCTAAAAGGCTGTTGCTGGTGGATAAGCCAAGTGTGGCTTCAGGTTCTGGTTGTGACCCGAGGTAAAAGCAGAGAAGCTGGGAAGCAGCTCACTAGGAGGGAGGGAGCCGGTGCGGCAGGCTGGGTGGGCTGCGGATGCCGGGCAGCGCTGCGTGCCCGCCGGTGAGGGGGGAAGCACAGCTCGTGCTTTCGGGACGGCGCCGCCACAGGCGGGTGCGGGCAGCCCGGGTCATGCGCGTTCGCTGCTGCCGCGTCGCGTTTGGCTGCTCCGCCCCTGGCGGGCTCCGAGCACGGAGCGGCGCGTGAGCTCCGCCTTCCGCTCCCGGCGCCGCGCGGAGCGGGGCCAGCGGGAGACCCCGCCCCCGGCGCAGGGCTCGGGCGGGCTCGGCTGGGCTCGGCTCGCTCGGCCCCGCCCCGCCCGCGCGGGCTGTCACTGCGGCGGAGTCGCGGCGGCGCCGCCATCGCGGGCAGATGCAGGCGATCAAGTGTGTGGTGGTGGGCGACGGGTGAGTGCGCGGCGGCCGCGCCTCGACCCTCCGCAGCCCTGCACAAAGCGGGCCCGGGCCTGGCGGCGCCGAGAAAGAGAGAGAGAGGGAGGGGGAGGGAGGGAGGACCCGGCGCGGCTCCGCCCCGCGGCACGGGGGAGCCGGCTCCGCCAGCGGGAGGCGCGGAGGCGAGGCCCAGCCCGGTGCTCCGCGGGGCTGCACCAGCCTGTCCGCGGCCACCTCGCCCCGCCCTGGCCCTCACCTGGGGAGCAGCGCTGCAGGCGGCTCCTGCGGCCCTGCCCCGCGCTCGCCCACCCGCAGTCGCGGGTGTCGGGGCGGTGAGTGGAGGCCGAACGGAAGGGAGACTGAGGCCTTGCTGCCTCGGCGGCCGCTGCGATCCTTCCCCGCTGGTCCCGCTCCCTGTTCAGTTCATAAACTTGGGCCTTCGTCCCCAAACGCTGCTCAGCGTCACGGCTCGCAGTTTGCCTGGAGCACAGACACCTTTCCATGGGGTTTGAATCTGTCTCCTCGTTGTTTTGTTTGGTGCCCGCATTTTGCCTTTTTCCTCGTGCAAACTTGATTCATTACAAAGTCCTCACTAAAAATCTTGATGTGTGGAGGGTTCTCTCTTACCTCCTTTTGTTGTTTGTGTTTTAGGGTGAAATACGACACTCTTTCTGATTTCACCATGTGCCTCACATCGTCCTTCTTGCTCTTTAGGCTTTTCATATATGCCTTTTTTTGAGAACACACCTGTATGCAAGATGCAAGCACACAATAGATTTGTGCTGCTTCGTAACTTGTCCTAGCTTGTCTTGCCTATTTCTCCTTATAATTCGTGTTTGCTTTTCTGATCACCACACCAAGAACAGAGCTGAGATATGGAGAGCTAAATGGGAACTGGTCTTAGGCAGGGACTGGTCTTTCTGCCTTCCCATGCATGTCACCCCCTCAAAGGCACATTTGAGCTGGGCCTTTCAGATTCTAGCCTGCAGGGCAAAAGGAGTGGGGCAGGAGAAAGAGCCACCGGGCAAAACAGCACAGCCTTGTGGAGGGGAGAGCAGCAGCACAGCGTGTTGGAAGGGGACTTCAGGTGAAGGCTTGCAGTCCAGTGTTTTGGTTTAAGAGCACGTTGACAGGGCGGACACTAAATTAACTCAGATAGCAAAACACTTCAGTCACGAGTATGTGTGGGTTTTGTGAATCGTGTGCCTTTCCTGACTGGTGGGAGCAAGGTCAGGGTTCAGAAGGGAAGTCAGTACAGTGTTCTCTTATGCAACCTTCCTGTTCTCCAAGAGATGGGACCTCTTCGCAGGGAAAGGCTGGGTGAATTGCTATGATGGTTCTCGCTGTGCTTTGTGTCTTCTTGGTGTGGGACTGTGGGGTTCTCTGGGGTCTCGCTTACTCCTGGACTCTTTCCTTATGTCACTCCAGTTACAGAGCTGGGTAGAGGACACCCATCTCTGTTGGCTGTTCAGCTTCACTTGGCCACTGAAGAGACAGCATTTCCTGTCACTGGCACTATGATCTGTTTCTCTGGAAGGTTGTCTGTACTTCACAGCTTTCACAGTGATAAGTAGGTTGTTTATGCTCATGGGACTCCTCTGTTCCTGTAACTAAGCTTTTCCCTGATGCTACAGGGCTAAGGAAAGCTCATGTGCTTATCAATCCCACCAGCCGTCAGCAAAGCCCTGAGCTGGTATTTGCAATGATCTACACTGATCTCTTTCCAAACTGACAGTGGTCAATTTTAAGCCTGTTTTGTTTATGGATACTTATTTTCCCCCTTGTATTTGTTGTCATAGAATTCCTATATCTGAGGAGCTCGAATAATTGTGGTGGTGCATGTTGTTTCACCTCACTGTTTACCCATTTGGATCGATTATTATGCATGTGTTGAGCTTAGCACAGAACCCTAATTTATTCCCTCTCTTTTGCTTCTCAGAGCAACTTTTTCTTGGTGTTCTGAGACTGGTGGGAAAAAGAGAGCACAGGGCACAGGCAAGTTGTACAGTTCTAGTTTAGGCCTAGTCCCTGACAGCTCCAGGCTGTTAGAGTTTTGTTTTCTTACATGGTAACTTTGTTTTCTCAGTAACTTTTTACATACTTAACCTCTTTTTGGGTGGGGGAAGATGAGTTTTGCTGCTGCAGGGCTGCCTGCTGTGCCCTTCTTAATGCTTGTCACTCTTGCTCCCTGCAGAGCTGTAGGGAAGACCTGCTTGCTGATCAGTTACACCACAAATGCCTTTCCTGGGGAATACATCCCTACTGTGTGAGTAATGGCCTTGGGCTTCAGTTGTTTTCTGCTCTGCATGCAACGGTGTGTAGAAGTTGGTTTTGTAGGTGGGGGGAGGCTGTCCCAAATCAGATTGTGAACTTCTTACACGAGGAGGGTGCTGGTAGGATGGCTGTGTATGTGAGGAAGGCAGACAAGGCCCACTGCAGCTGTGTGCAGTGTCCTCTCCTGATTCATTGCCCCCTTGGATTTTATGTAAGGAGATGTGTGAGTGACACCCAGACTGTCACTGATGGGGACTCTTCCTTGGCAGGTTTGATAACTATTCTGCCAATGTCATGGTAGATGGAAAGCCAGTGAATCTGGGCCTCTGGGATACAGCAGGGCAAGAGGATTATGACCGACTGCGGCCTCTTTCCTATCCACAGACGGTGAGTGCTGGGCTTGAACTGGCTTTTAACTGCTCCTTCTTGGAGTCAGGGAGGTTCCCAAAAAGAGCCAGGCTTCTTTCCTTTGAGGAAAGTCTACCTTCCTGCAGCTGCAGCCATTATTCTGGTTGCTTAAGGAATATCACAGCTGAATTTTTCCTAAGAGATTGTCCTGTTCTAGTCCTTGCTTTGTGATGGTGTTTGAAGTTATGCATGCCATAGGGAGGCTCATGTGAAAGGAATGGTGTGGGGCTGCTGTGCAGTCAAGACATATTCCTATTCTCTCAGTGGCACAGCTCACTGTTGGGCTGCAGTAGTAGTTTCCCTGGCTCCCCTACCAGGAGTGAGGCCTGCAGCAGTGTTAAGGTATTTGTGGCCACGGGTGCTTAACATGCAAGGCCCAGTATTGTAAAAGAAGATGAAATCATACGCTCAAAAGTCTATTCTCTTCTTCTCTCAATTAGTTTATCACCCTTAATGGGGAAGAATTTCTTATAGCCACAGTCCTTGCTTATGGGAGGAGGTTGGCATCTATTGGGCTTTCTGTCCATTCTCCCTCCATAATCTTTAGCTGTTTCTTTCTATATGGCTGACTGTCTTGTTTCCACACAGGATGTTTTCTTGATCTGCTTCTCCCTTGTGAGTCCAGCTTCCTTTGAGAATGTCAGAGCCAAGGTAAAGTATTCCACTTCTGGGTGAAACAGGGGAAGGGAAGGATCAGTGAAGTCCCCTGCCTCTCCACACATACCAGCCCAAAATTTCTAGCAGTCATGTTTTGATAAGGAAAGGTCATAGTCTGCAGGCTTTAAGAGAGGTCTACTTCTTATTCATTACTTCTTTGGCTAATTTTTAGCCTTTTTGAATCTGCATCTTAAAGAAGATGCGGGATGTCCTGGAAGCTAAAACGTAGTTAGGGGAAGAACTCTGTGCAGAGTTGACTGGCAGTGTGTCATGATGCCATGTCTCAGTGCCTTCATGATTACATCTACACCAGTCTCTTCCTGCAGAGCGTACTCAGAACTGTAGGCAGAAGTATCCAAGTGTCCTGTTCAGGTGTTGCCACTGTGTCAGATAGTAGTAAAAGCCTTATTCCTAATCGTAAATGCATCCTCATTGTTGCAGCTACCACTACAGCTACTTTTCTTACCATGCCTCTCTGGTTTCAGTGGTACCCTGAGGTCCGACACCACTGCCCAAATACACCTATCATCCTGGTGGGCACCAAGCTGGACTTGAGGGATGATAAAGACACCATTGAAAGGTTACGTGATAAGAAACTGGCCCCCATCACCTACCCCCAAGGTTTGGCCATGGCTCGGGAGATTGGTGAGTCTTCTGCACTGGCAGATCTTTGTGCCATTGAGCTTTTACTTTGGAGTGTCTGAGGGACAGTACGTCCTGGTCGGACTGGAGTGGCTGAGCTGCAGCTCTCTGTCTTCTGCCTAGGGTCAGTAAAGTACCTGGAGTGCTCTGCCCTGACGCAGCGGGGCTTGAAGACGGTGTTTGATGAAGCCATCCGGGCTGTGCTCTGCCCACCACCCGTGAAGAAGCCTGGCAAAAAGTGTACTGTGTTCTGAGGGCTGTGGCAGAGGCGCTGGCTCAGCATGTTGCTGTCCTCTGACAGATTAGCTGGGTGTTTCTGGAGGGGGCTGGGACGTGTAGGGCCCTTCATCATGTACGAAGTCAGTGTTTTTTAAATGTCTCTTTGATTTAACGTCAGTGTTGATGTGAAGGGGCAGCAGGGGCAGGAGACTAGCTGGGGCTGTACAGCCCCCAGGGGAGGAACAGTGGGGAAGGCAAAGTAGCTTCTTGGGGCAATAGGCTGTTTTGGCTCTCCTGAACCCCCAAGCTAAAAGGGCTGAGACATCCGTCCTGTCTTGAAAATGCCTGGCTACAACCTGCAGGTGAAACAGGTGGTGAAGATCCTTGTGGGAGTGGGGAAGAAGCTGATACGATGATGCTGTATGATAAGAGTAGCTGGGAGAGTGGTAGGGTCTCTCTTTGCCCAGCCTGCTGTGTCCAACAGGTAACAAATAGGTGCTCTAGCAGATACGTGCCTGAGACTGTTAAAGAAATCACAACCAGCCTGGGAGAGGGTTGAAGTAAATGAGATATGAAGCTGAAGAACTAACCATTAGGTGCTTTATTGGGTACTAGCTAAACTCACTGAATGAAACAGCTCTGTGCAGTCGCTGTATTTGCCTTTTTGTGTGTGCACACCCTAGGAGAGCGTGGTGCTGCTCCCCCCCCATCAGTCTTTAGCAGGGCCTCCCCCCCTCTAAATCCAGTCTCTGCAGAGCAGGGCTGTGGTTGTTGCCTCTGTTTTGTTTTTTTTCTCTTAAAGACAGCAAAGGAAGCAATGAGGAGTCTGCTAACTTCTTCTTTCCCTTCCCATTGAAAGTGCAGGCCAGCTCTGGAGTTGGATGGAATAGGGAGAGCTTCTCAAGGGTTGTTTTGGGGGAATAGGGTTGGAAGAAAGACAGGTCCAATTTCTAATCATCATGTAGAGTGACAAGATAAAACCTTATTTGGTGCAATAAACATTCTCCATGACGGTGTACATGAGCTTTATTATATAGCCATCTTCTAAAGGTAGTTTTCTGCCACGCTTCTCATAAAGCTTCCAGCCTGCTGCCCCACTTCTCCAGCAAGACTGGGTCTGTGTCATTGTTTCCTACGCAGTTTACATCTATGCAATACTAGTATGGAAATTAAGGCCAGGTGTGAAATGCAGGTGTCATCTTAGGAGACAAGAAATCCCCCATCAACCATCAGTGAGCTGCCAGTTGTCATAGCGCTCTTGTCACTCAACAGGAAGAGAATGCTGTTCACTACATCATCCACCTCTGGAATCAAGCATAGAAAACATCCGATGCACCCCTCAAATTGTACTAGGGAAACAAACACCCCAAAAAGTATGCTTTGGCCTCTAGGCATAATTGGAGCAGGCAAATATTTCCACCCCCAGTCTGTGCTTGACACAGCATACAGGGCAGTGTGGCTGAGAGCTGGGCATTAAAAAGTCCTTGTTGTGATCAGGTGATACTTAGTTCAAAGCAAGTGCTTATGCTCCCCTCCCAGTCATACTTATGAACACAGTAAGTGCATTTCACTTCTCCTAACATAAGAGGGCTGTAGAGGAGAGGAGATAAAGTTGATTTTCATCCTGTCCTCATCAAATGCTTCAGGAATTCAGCCACAGCCATTCAGCAGAGCTGCAGCTTTTCCCACAAAAGCAGCAAGTTACTTATGGCTGTGATGTCAATTAGAGGGAAGGCTTGGATACAACAAATTATACCACTGACCTGCAAACTTTCCCAGTGGAATTCGATTAATCATGGCAGCAGATTTCTGAGGGTCGCTCCAATTAATTCTCCCCATGTCAGTCATAACCACCGTGGGGTTCACAGTGTTAACCCGAATCTGGGATCAAGCAAGAGCAACAATCTAACCAGGCTGCTCTGAAGTGCTCAGGTTCAGCTTTCACACTTTTCTTTTTGTCTCAGGAGTCCTACCTTGTGGGGTCCTAGTTCCATTGCCATTACCTTGCTCAGCATATCCAAAGCACTTTTTGTGGAACCTTCAGGAGAAGGGAAGAACAAGAGGCATTTAAGTGCATAGCGCTTGGTCTGGAACGCACACAAGTATTTCACCACCCAGAGCTGGCAGACAGCAGCTTGGTGGCTGTGGGGCTCCAGCTCAGTCAGAAATATGAGAGGTGCTGCTAAACCACATGTACGTACAGTACACAGCATGATCCCGCAGAGCACGCTGAGACGCCTGGCTTGAGACATTCACAATAGCACCCGCCACCCCCTGTGCAACCATCTGCCGAGCCACAATCTGGGAGAGGGGGGAGAAAACAGAGATGCCAGAATCATAACAGGAGAAATGATTATTTCATTTGGGAGGAATCTTGTGGGCTATTGTGGTAGCCAAAGAGCAAAATCATCTGGAGGAAGTAAGTCCTCCCTGCCTTTCACTTACAAGAGAGAGTCAAAGTGAGAGTGAAGGGCAAATTGTCGGGTTAACTTTGGGTTGCAGTCCCGTTAGTCCCCACAGAGGCCACTTATACCCACTATGTAGAACAGCTTAGTCACTGCTATTCATGGAAACACCTGCAGTGACAATTCTTTCTCACCTGGGAAACATGAAGCACAGCCTGAAGATTCACATCAAAAGACCTACAAATAAATCAAATTGAAAAGTTGCAGTGGTTGCAGGTCAGAGAGTAGGTTGTTTTGGGAGGCAGCAGAGACCAAGTAGCACTGCTGCTGTCCTGGAAACGCTGGTGGGACTCTAGAGCAGGGGCAGGAATGGCAGCTGAGCAGCCAGCAAGAATGGGTGTGCTCCCAGCAGCAAAGTGTTCATCGGATGCAGCTGGAGGTGCACCAGCCCAGCAGGACTCTGTTTTTGAGCAGCCTGATGTAGTTCCTCTATTAAAGTTTAAACTGTGAGCCCTGGGCCTCAAACAGTGACTCTTCCTAGGTCAATCAAACCCTTCATATGGCATTAAAACAGCAAATCTGTAGGATGGGCCACACAGTCCTTCCTTGGTCAGGTTTCTACCTGCTAGTTCTGCAGGACAGTCAGTGGAATTCACACATTTTATAGTCTAGTCACAAATAAATCCTTGATTACAGGCCTGCAAAGCTATTTTTAACACAGGGACAAAGCACGACCCATCTTCTCAGAAGGAAGCTGACTTGCCACATCCTGTATCCTAAAGCTTAGCCCCCAGACTGGAACTATGGGTCTTTTGAGAGAAACAGGTATTGTGTTATTGCAGCAAGCAAATTTAATTTCCCACCATAACAGCTTTATACTCTGTTACCTGGCTTTGCTGTCTCTATATCTTAATTGTCTTAATAGCAACTGCCTTTTGATTTAGCAGAGCTTGGGTTGCAGCTAGACTGGAAGCTCTTAGCTTGATTAACAGCAAAAGGTGCTCCTGTGTCCCGTGCAGGTTGGATGGTGCACGCACACCACCTTCTACAAGATCAAAGTACAGGCTCTGGCTATTCAGTAACTGGACTAGGCAGTGCTTTACTTGGTTTCCTTTTAATGCTTACACGGGGCCAGGTGATTTTGAGAAGTGTGAAATACAGTAAAGAAAAACAGATATAAGCAGTAGCAACCAGACGGCTTCATCAAGTAGGGGAACGCTAGCATTTCTAAACGTGTGCGTGTCTGGTGCCGTTGCATAGCTGCTTCCTTTCTAGGAGACACCAGTTTCTGGGCAGGGTTGCCAAATTCTGGCGCTCGGGTTTGGCTGAGGCTCGGCCGGCAGCGCCGGCTTCGCGGGCGCCCAACACAGCCAGGGGCAGCGGCCGCCGAGTAGCCTGACCCTGCGACACTCACCGCTCCAGGGCCTCCCGCGTCACCTCCAGGAAGGGCTGCAGGACCGCGACGGCCGCGTTGTTCACCAGCAGCTCGAAGGGCCCCGCCGCGCCCACCGCCGCCTCCGTGGCGTCCCAGTCAGCCAGGTCCAGGCACAGGGGCTCGATGCCCGGGCACTGCGACGAGGGCGGCCTCCGTGAGTCTGGCGGGCACGGGGGAGCGGGAGGCGCGGCGGGGCCCAGCCGGGTTATAGCGGGCGGGGGCCGTGCCGCGGCGGGGGAATGCGGTCCTGGAGGGGTCCCGGGAGGTCCCGAGGCGGGGGGCGGTCGGTACCTCTTGGGCGAGGCTCTCCAGGTCCGCCGCTGTGCGGCTCAGCGCTGTCACGCGGGCTCCGGCTTTGCTCAGCGCCACGGCCACGGCGCGCCCGATCCCTGCGGGGAGACGGCGTCAGCCCGCGCTTCTGCCGGCCCCGGTCCCGGCCCCGGCCCCGGCCCCGGTCACCTTTCCCAGCTCCAGTCACCAGGGCCCTGCTTCCGCGGAAGCCGAGTTGCGGCTCCATGCTGCAGAACGAGAGCGGACTGCGGCCAGGGCGGACCAGCCAGCCCGTGGCGGTGCCAAGGCCGGGCGGGGCCCGAGAGCGTAGAAGCCTGATAGGGCCGGACGGGCAGCGGGGCCTGCGCCGCGCAGTCCCTTTTTGCCAGGACGGGGGGGCCGGGTTTCGCCGGGCGCTGCTCCGCGTACTGGGAGGGGCAGAGCGCGGACCCGCCCCGCTTCAGCTTCCGGAGGACTCAGCAAGAAGCCATTCCTGGGCCCACCCAACAGCATATGGGGGTGCAGAGATCACTCTCCTAGGCTCTGATTCTCATTGAAGAATCAGAGAGATACCGCAGAAACCCAGGCTTTTTTACCAGAGGATGAAAAGACCCAGGACTTCTCTGCCCACTTCGAGTTGCAGCCCTCATCTAACAGTCATTGCCTAGAAAATCTGCTCTAAATACACGGGCTCTGTATGCCCGAGGATCCGGGCATGCATGACTTCTCATGCAGCTACCTGTGTGACAGCAGCAACGTGCTAGGAGGTACAACAGAAAAAAAGGCTAGAGCTAGCCAAGAGCTCACAGATAAGCTACTACATCATGGTTTATTTCCAATGATAGCATGGCAGTTGCACTGCCTGATGTACAGAGCTGGCATTGTGTAACTGTGGAGGAACACAATTACACAATGCAATGAGACAGCTCTGTAATACTACCCAATCCAATCATTGCTTTCTGAGGACTCTTAAATTTAAGAATTCCTGCAGCATATTTAGTAAGTGCAGAAACAGAATAGGAAAGTGCAGAGACAAGTTTACAACAATTAACTTAGTTCTTATTTAAATTCTTTTACTTTACTCTGTTAATCATTAGATTGTGCCAGGATTCTTCTCATCCGTACTTGTTCCTGTGCACATCCAAGTCATGTAACTCACAGAATTTTCAGCCATTTGGCATCACAAGAGCCTGGCAGGAGGATGTAGCTTTCTGGATTACAGGGCTTATGGTCCTCTTTTGGAACACAGAATATGTAAAAAAAAAAAAAAATAAAATCATAAAACAGCCTTTGACATATTTAAATATTTATTTTGCAGAATCATTTTATGTATGAGACAGTAGTTTGATTAAAAAGCTGCATCCAAATGTATCCACACAGCCTAAGGCATTGTCAACACAAGAAACCTTAGAAGTTTGACAGATTGAACAGTTCTGTATTGCCATGCAGGAGAACGTGGTCATTTCTCTGTTTAAGAAACACCCTACCAGCTTAGAGTATGGCAGCTCTTTAAACTAGGTATGTCAGGGTGACCAGTGACTACAGTTTGCAACATGCACTACTCAGTTTTGCTGCCATCCACATATAGTCATTTTTGAATTCAAGTTTGCCACAATCACTACGCAGTCCATGCTGGTTGTGGTACCTTACAAGAGCTGCTACCAGTGGAAGAGAAAGAAAGGCTCCAACAGAAGAGTGCAGAGTCAGTGTTTGAAGGCAAAACCTTATCAAGAACTCAAGAAGTTTCATGGCTTTCTGCTACAGGAGACCCAAAACAAGAATGGCTGAAAACAAGGCTTAGGAAAAGAAAAAAAAAGTTTCTGCAGATACCAGGAATCTCCAGAGCCACTAACGACAAATCATTAAAACCACAGGACACCTCAGTTCTCGTGAGCAGAAGACCTAAAACCCAGGTAGAACATTCCACAACCTGGAATTCCACAAGTCCTCCTCTGAACAGGCTGTTTGAGTTACAGGCGTGTAACTGTTCTGGAACAGTCACTGTGCTAAGCTGGACTTGGAGCCAATTCCCTGCAGCATTCTTATTCCAATACCTCATGGTCACCCTAGTAGACATGAAGGAGAAATTTAAGCATGAGCTGCAGGCCTGGAGCAAGTAGCATCATCTTGTTTGCTCCTCAGTGGAATTAACCAAAATCATGCAGAGAGGACACAGTACCCAGGTAGGCAATGACAAGTTTCTGTTAAAAACAGAGCGTGGAGAGTGGTGTGTGGCAGGGCGCTGCCACCACTGCTCAGTTTCATACTTGGATCCACTGCAGGCCTCTGCCTACATGACACCACTTTTCAGAAGGCAGCACATAAAGCAATGAGCTGAAGTCCACAGCTCAGCTCAGCTGTTCAGAAATCTGAAACTGTTGCTAGGTCCACATTCTAGCTCTAAACCACAGTTCCAGTTTGCACAATGCCATTCTATTATTCTCCCATTAACACAGCCTCAGACTCTAGCACTAATCTAGCAAGTATTTTCTAAAAGAGTTTGTGAGAATAAACAGAGGTTTTGCAGAGTCATTTTTTATACCGTTCTTCATGTCAGGTAGGACTGACATGGCCAAAGTCTGGGCTAACAGCAAAGGAAACAAACGTAGCTCCATTTCTTCCACTTTCTAAACTAAGGTTACTTTATTTAAAAAGCAGCAGCACTGAACTTCTGCCTTTGGGCTTGTACAGTCTCCTGTTAGGGACAGCATGAACTGTTTATTGAAACATTGAACAAACACGGATCTAGACCTTAGGGTAATCAACAGATTATCTGAACTAACTGGAGTAATCAGAGTTATACAATTAAAGGTCCTCAAATGATACCACCAAAAACTTCCTCAGGGCATTAACTGCTATTGAGCATTCCTCCTCCCTCACAGACAGCAAGACACTGCACAGCATCAGAAACAAGGCGTTTCCTCAGCCAGTGAGCATGCTCTAGCTCATACCACCTGCTGTGGGCAGCACAGGAGAGATGACTACCATGTAGTCTGGCAAATACTTCTTCAGGATCAAATATCAAGGGAATGGGCTTGGATTTGGCAGATGACCATCATAATCAACAACCACTGCAATTCAGCTGGTAAGAGAGACAAGTCTAACAATCACCTCCATGGGAGGTACACATGGACTACAGGGGAGAACATAAATGCAAGCAACTCTTACCCAGTCCTGAGTAAGCTTACCCTTACACAAGTTTTCCCATGACTAAAGCTTTCAGCCCTTTTTACCCTAGTGATTCCAGGATTTCTGGTGTTTACAGACCCTCTTCTGGCCCACAGGTAGAGTTTTAATATGTCAGGCCATAGAAGTTCTTAAATAATTCTGTTCCCAAGAAAGATGAGTGAAAACTTCCCCTCTTGTCACCGTGGGGACTACAGCCTACTATAGCACTCCAGCTTCAAGACAGTGGCCTCTAAAAGCCCCTAGCAGCAGTAAGAATGCTAACATTGCAAGTACTGCATTTGCCTAGGGTGTGTCCAAGCACAGATTCACATGACATCGGATGAAAGTGTGAAGTGACTCAAACACATGTGACTGTAGTCATTATGCAAAGAGCCACTAGACAAAAGAACAAGGATTCTTCTTGGAATGTCCCAGGCTGCAGCTGAACACCTTGCTTTTGTAAATAGAGTCTGTCTACCTCCTTTGTAGTTACCTCTGGTTGTCTTCCAGAAGAAAAACCACCACAAAAAGTCCACCACAACTCTCACCTTATGCAAACTAGGTAAGATACAGGTGTCAATGACTGGACAAGAATTATGACATCTTCTTAGCAGGGCACCAAATAGTGTCAGGATAGAGCAGACAATGGACAGATTTGAATCTATGAAGAGAGGGGAAAAAAATTAGATTGGAATTCTCCATACACAGAACATACTAGAATTGAATGTACAGCAGTCTGAGCAGAGAGAGTGGGTCTATCTGCCTTTGGCACAGGAACAAGAGCTGACATGAGAAAATAACCCCAGAAGTGGGTTTGAACATCTTACAGTTGATAAACATGAACAAGGTAGGGAGAACTTGTTTTGGAAGTGGACACTCACCGTGTTGGATCTTGCTGAAGGCCAAACACTCCTCCCACACTCACAACATTGTGTTTGTTCTCAGGGTCTCCATAACTTAGGGTTACCTGTAAAAGCAAATAAATTTTCAAGATTTTAACACTAGTGAAGAGAACAGTGGGGACAGTAGGATTATTTATGAGGTATAAGGAAAGACTCCAAGGATCCTGTCTAATCTGAACTGTGGATTACATCTGAAAAACAGTGTCCGGTTTTAATATAAGCAATACTGGCACTGAACAGTAGCTATCAAATGGACCACTGCTCACTTAAAGGCAACGTGGAAGAATAAACAAAGGAGCTGGAAGCTGTGTTGCTCTGAATGACAAGATGAGCTATAAACAGCTTTCTAAGGGCATTAATCCCACTAATACCTGTATCTTCACTAAATAACATATGTTCATCCTCACTGGACACTACCTGAAATCTGCAATAGTAGTGTCTTAGCACAGAGGGAAAATAGAAACATTTGGCTGTTAAATGGCATGCAAAGGACTGCCATGTGACAAACCTGGCAGCGACATTTAGAACTCAAATTCCAATTTGGCGCTATTCTACCACAGAAGCACTGCATTAAGAAATCTTCAGGTGCCAGGTACACGATGACTTACATTTTCTTTCTGATTGCAAATTTTCTGGATTTTGGGTCAGCTGTTACAGCCTCAGGGAAACAATGCCCATCAACGCAAGGCTGTACTCAGCTGACAGTTAAATTCGCTAGTGTGAAGGAGATTACAAGCTGCTGGAATTTGGCCCTAAGTGTACGCTTCTGCTGCCTAATACAATTGCCAGGAAAATGTAGCCAAGCAGTTTGCAGGAGCAAAACCACGCTCCCATTTGTTCGCAGCGGAAAACAGCAAAAGGCAGAACTTTTGAATAGCCTTATAGCTCCATCTACTGTCCATGAGTAAAAAAGTATCCAAGCAATTAAAAATACTTTTTTCCTAGAAACATTTAAGTTTCTTGTGATTCATACAAATTTTTCTTAAAAATGATCAGACATTTAACTATGTCTTAGTTGTTGAAGAGGTACTTGCTACAGCTGCTACACTGGTCTTTTTGAATAGCATGAATTAAGACCGAGATTTTGTTAGGCAAAGACACAAATACTTTCTTTTATAGCAGGCAAACTAAATACTGCCCCCTTCTATACTTGCTCCTATTGTGACTCATGGAAAGTCAGAGTTTAGAATGAGATGGAAGCATCATATCAGGGCTCAAGGTAGCAGAACATGTCCCCAGAGGAGGGCACTGCTGTATGACCTAATTGGCTAAGCTGAAAGTGTGCTTTTTACCTAACTGAACAAACTGGATGGGATACAGCTCCCAGGGCACAAAGCAAGTCTGCAGACAGCCCTCCTTGCTGAAGAGTGCTAAGTCTATGGAGAGTACTCTTTCTGATCAGATCGAGATGTAATTACAGGAACAGAACATGAGGCTTCCCTACCTGTTGCAGCACAGACTCGCCTTGTAGTCTTTGCAGATTTTCCAGATGGGAATGGAACAATGGGCTATGCAGCAGCTTTACCTCCAGCAGCCCTTCAATGATGTAGCCAATAGTGCAGTCATCAGGAAGATGCACTCTTTCTGCAGTACTGATGAAATTACCTAAGCTGTGAGATGGAGCACAGGAGATGAAATATGCTTTAAAACCTAACACACATATTGATGGAGATCAGCTAGGAACAGTGTTTACCTGGCCCAGGGACTCATCTTCAGGGCAAGACCTCTGCTGATACAGAATCCTGCTCCACCTGTGGCAAACCAGAATTTCACGGTTGTCTTCTGAAGAACAATAAGAAAAACACATAGTAGTTACTGATGATCAGCTTTTCCCATCTGGCTGAACAGGGAAGGAAACCTGAGGTTCTACTGGATATCACATAGTGTTACAGATCACCAACATACCTGAGTAAAGGAAGAGAAACAGACATCCACCCAGGAAACAAACCTATTGTACATATGCACAGGAGGTCAGACTGAAGATTCATTTAACCCAGCACCCTACCTCTGAAAAATCACAAGTACCAGGTTTGTTGCTTGCAGATTATATAACTTGTTTTTATCATGGAATCCTACAAATTCTCAAGGTTTTAAAAGCTTAGAAGGTCAGACTAACTGCAAAGTTTGCTTACTGATCCATCACTTTGGACATGATCAGCTGCTTCAATGGGATGGTCCAGGCTTGGGCGCCCCACGTAGACATCCTGGCTGTGTGAGAAGGCAGATAAGAGACGCAGGAGAGTCCGAGGGTTCACGTAGTTGTCATCATCTACATGGCAAAACCATCTTCAAATAAAACAAAATAAGAAAGTTATGCAGAGCAAAGAAATCAGTTATAGGTTTAACAGCTGAGTCTTGGTCTTCCATGCTTGGAGCAGAAAAGTATTTCCCATTGTTCTGAATGACAAACTTTGCAAGATGAAAGCACCGACAGATTCTAATTCTGGAAAGAGGCAGAAATGAATAACTCTCTTTAGATTATAATCTTTTCCATGTTTCAGATAATGATGGTTTACAAACACAGCTTCATACTATGCTTCTTCCCTCTGCTCACTACTACACTTTAGCTAACACTGCGCTCCTTACTGGACCAGAGAAGGTTAGTCAAGTTTCCTGTGAATACAGAACTGGAAGAAACAAAGTCAATCAGAACAATGTGTTTCACCTACTTTTGCCCGGATTCCAGGAACTTATCATATTCCACAGACATCTTGCAGCAGAGAGCTTGCCGGGTATGGACAGCAGAACAGTTGGTGTTGATCACATGATCCCCTAGAAAATTAGAGATCAGCTCTTTCAGGTTTGAGAAGCATGTGTAGTCCAGAAAAACTACAAAAGGCCACATTTGGCACAAATACAGTACATCTGAAGTGCATATGGTGCACAAATGGAGAGTAAACTGCAGGACAGGTCTTATGGGTTATGCATATGGCATATGGGCTGTAGAGAACATAAAAATGTGGGCACAGGGTATGCGAATAGTGCCACGAGATCGTATGCAAAGGAAATACCTAATATAACTTTGGAACAGACAGGCTTAACATTACTAACAGCAAGGAAGTGGGTGCAAAGGGGAACCCAGTATTCAGGAAGTTCCAGGCATCTTGTCCAGGTGGTAAGAAGGAACAGCATATTCTACTGTGAAAGGAAAAGTTTTCTCTATCTTAACTTCCCTAATTGCTTGTACAGCACGAAAGAACAACTTCTAGGGCAAGTATGACAGAGACAACACTCAGCTCTAGCAGACAGTGTGCACACAGCTTACCTGCTTTCAGACGTAGCTCCCGATCCTCCCAGTCCGTGAATATAAATGTCTGTGGAAGACAAAAATGGTTTGCCTCCATTCAAGGATTTCAGAAACTAGTTCCAGCTTTGGTCATCTGCAGTTAGAAGTCTGAAGGTTTCTCTCTTGTTAGTTTACTTCACAGTAGCCATCAGAAGGTGGGGGGGAGAACCCCAGCAACTTTAGCCCCTGCCTTATTTGATAAGCTTTTATACTGCAAACAGAAGAGTCTCATTTCAGTAAAATAATAATTCATTTCAGCATCCAAGATTTTACTTCCCTCAGCTAAGGCTACAGAAGGCTCACTTCCATATAGGAATGACTGCCTTTTTTGGTAATACCTCCCTCCCTCTGCAACTTCATGCGCTCTCTCTGGCTAAGAGTAATCCTCAGGTGTTAAGCAAGCTAAAAGAAAAGAAAGTCAGGGTGGAAAGGTCCTGGTGGTAACAGTCTTGTTCCAACTGCTGGGCAAAGCATTAACATGCTTGAATGGACTGAAATTCCCAAACAAGGGAACAAATTCTACGTTATACCATGGAAATCCTAAATTGCTGAACTACTTAGAGAACACTTCGGCTTAGATGTGCCAGCACTCAGGATCTTTCACTATCCTGTAGCATTTTCCAGTCATACAAAAGTCAGCAAACTGCTTCTGCTTTGACCACTGACCCCAGCTTGCATGTAACTACCTTAAACAACGATGAACTCTTTTGGAGGTAGGCTGAGACCTTCCTCAGTCTCCCTAGGAAAGAGATTTTTAACACAAGGAGAAAACGCAGCTGCTGCCCGGGAAAGCTGCGGGGTGAGGCCCCGGCCGCCTGCCCCGGCTCACCTGTCCCCTGGCCTGGGAGATCCAGGTCTGAAGCAGCAAGTCCAGCCGACTCTTGTGGTACTTCCTCGTGGTCTTCACAGCAATGAAGATGTCCTTCAGCTCCAGGTTTTCCCTGCCCGAGCCCCCGACGGTCCCAGGGCGGCTCTTCAGCACGAGCTGCGAGCTGCCGGCGAGGCCTCCAGCCCCGTCCGCCGGCTCCCCGCGAGAGCCCGTTGGCGTGCCGGACACAGCGCTGCTCCCGGAGACGGGCCGCTGCGGCGAGGGCCTGCTCGACCCGGCGGCGGGCGGCGGGCGGCGGCGAGGCGCGGCCGGGGGCTGCCCCCGCGGCAGCAAGAGCAGGAGGAGGGCGGCAGCGCTAACGGACAGCAGGAAGCAGGCCTTGCGGAGCCCCAGGCAGGGGCTCATGCTGCAGCCCCGCGGGCCCGCGCCGCGCTCCGCGGCTGCCTCATGGCCCCGCAGGCAGGCGTCGGGTCCGGGCGGGCCAACGCCGGGAGCCCGGCCGCGCTTCCCGCTCTCCCCAGCAGCGCCCGGTCCCGGCCAGGCGGTCGCCGCGGCCGACAGAGGGCAGCGCCCGGGCACCCCAGGCCACTCTGACTGGCGTAGGCCGGCAAGCGCTGCCGGGCCTCACGGCGACGAGAGCCTCGGGCAGCCCCGCCGCGGCCGCGCCGCCGCCGGGTGCGCCGGCGGGAGAGGCGAGACAGGCCGTGGCCCCTTTAAGGGCTTCACCTGTCGGATAGGGTTTGGCGGCGCCGCGCGGACCGGAAGTGGAAGCTGAAGCGGAGGGAGAGGCGGGGAGGTCAACCGGAAGTGGTAGCCGCGAGGGGAAGGATGCCGCTGCCCGTCCAGGTCTTTAACTTGCAGGTACGGGGCAGCCGCCGGCTCCCTCCGCGGCCGTTCCCGCTCCCGCGCTCCTCCCGCGCTCCTCTCGCGCGGTTCTCGATGGCGCGGCGGGGCTTGGCCCTGCCACTGCCTCCGGGTGGCGCGGTGCGGCCTTCCCCTTCGGCTTCGCGCCCGTGGCTGCCTCGCGGGAAGGGGAGTCGCTCTCGGCCGGCCCTAGGCCCTCGTTCGCCTTTCTGCCGGGTCCATTGTGTCGCTTCCGCCGCCGATCGCGGTGAACAGCACCCAGCCTAGAGTCTTCCGGCGCCCGCGGCTTTCCCCGCCGCTGCAGCGGCCCCCTTGCTTGATTTCCGCGTTGATGTGCCGTAGGTAGGGCCTGGGTAGTGGCGCAGGGTATACCGAGGTGGCGATGAAGAGGATCTGAGAGTCGGCAGTACAGGGGGAAAGCCGCAGGAGCCCAGAGAGGGTCGGTGTACAGAGCCTGGACCTTCAGTAACAGCACAGGTGATCCCTTTGCGAGTTAACGGTCTCTCTTTCCATTAGCAGCTAGCAAGTTCTCTGTGAGGTCACAGGGTTGCAGGAAGGCGGGACAAAATGAGGGATAGTTCAGCATCCAGCTCAGCTTCTTCATCAGTGGCAGGACTGGACTGCACCCGCCGCAGTAGGTCACACCTTTTCCTGAGTACAGTCGGAGACTTCAGGGAAGTGCCGGAGAATCAGCCTGTATGAGGCCTTGTGAGAAACCTTCCAACTGGGTGCCCTGCTGAGCTCAGGAAATCTTGGGGAAGGAGCATTATTTTATTGGCTTGAGTAGTTCTTAATTAAACTTTGCATCTTCCAAAATAAAGAGTTAGCTTGAAAATGTCTGAGTTTGCATGTTCTAGTGGGACTTCCAGCCCGCATGTGTTTTTCCTTTTCTGGGAGTTAAGAGAGAAGTGCAGAGTACAGCCTGCCAGCACAGCAGGACACAAATCATTCTGTTCCACCAGCCGGAGTTACTGTTAGTTTCTGTAATGCTGATTTCTTCTAAGGAGCCTATTTCAGGTTTTTACTGTGATAGGCAAACACAGCCTAAAAAAACCAACCCTGACACTTAGTGTTTCTGATACAAGAGAAGAGATAAGGTAGATAAAAATGGAAAAAGTACTGGTCTTAATGTATGATGTCTTAAATGTTCATATGCATGTTTTTCCTTGGTGATGATCTGAACAGTCAAACCCTCCTTTGCATCCTTCTCCCTTTCCTTCATGCAGAGAATACCAAGATAGGAAACAAACATTTTTATGCTTTACTTTAGATTTTGGGAGACCCACATCAGTGTTGAGATATGTGCATATTTGGTACATACCAGTCTGTGAAAGAATAAGCAGGCTGTGGGGGAATATAAGATGGATCAAATTTTAGAGCTAGGAAATCTGGAGCTGCCCTGTTCCTCCTCACACACCCCCCAACTGAACCCCCAAATCCCAGTAATAATTTATTTCTTAACAGACAACAAAATTGATTAAACCATGGAAATAATTTGGTGTTGGTGGGGACAAGGTGTTTTTGTCTTTTCTAAGGCCCACTTGTACAATTTGCTTCAGGTCAAGTGTTGCTTATGGCAATATCTGCACATATTCAGCATGTTATAAGAAGACATTCAGCTTGTTTTTCCTGAGTTAAAATCATAATACCTGGGGTGAATGTTCAGCACACTTTTGGCTAGGAGAAGAAAAAGAATTTCATATTAGCATACTGGTTTTATTTGTGGGACTGTATAGTAAATTGGTCTCTGTCATGGTTTAAACCCAGCCAGTATTCCCAGGCGGTCTCCCATCCAAGTGCTAAACAAGTTACTTCTTAAATGGGAAGACCTGCAGGCATTGCTTGATGTAGTTGTACGGAGGTCACTGAACTGGTTCAAAGTGGTGTAAGTTATAGTGAGAGAAAAGATTCTGCTGTTCTGCAAAAGACAGTCTGCATGACCAGTTGGACTCAGATAAATATAGTGGGGTAGTTCAGCTGATAATTTTTTCCCCAGTATTTGTTTGGATCTCTGGAATTACCATTCTGCATTCTGTTCTTTACATTATTTTTAATACTCTTAAAAGTGTAACAGTTGTCATCTTTTTTTTGTCTCCCCACCCCCCCCAGAAAAAACCCCAACAACTACTTTTAAGCATCGAGTAAAGCACCTTTGAAAGATTCTTGTGATCTTTCGGATACTTCTGGAGCTTCTTGAGCTGAATGTTAATGCCTGCACTTGTTCAAGGAAGAGAAATGCAACATCATATGGCATTTAGTATGCATGCCTGAGATGCTTTGTAGAACCAGATTTATTCACCCCTTCACTGTCTTACCTAATAGTCTACCAAACAAAATAAAATGTTCTGTGGGAATGCTGAGCCTTAGTGCTGCTTGTTTGAGACAAAGCATGGTGCTGAGTAGTGGTATTGCTAGAGAAAAGTCCTAAACATGTCCAAAGACTGAGGAGTGTTTTTTCATTTAAAAAAATGAATGTGTATTTAAGCAAGTTCTTAATAGATCGAATCGCATAGTTTTTTTGTGCCCAAATGTAATAAACTACTTTTCACCTCATTTTGCAATTGTAGGGTGCAGTAGAACCCATGCAGATTGACGTAGATCCACAAGAAGATCAGCAAAATGCACCTGATATCAACTATGTGGTGGAGAACCCCACTCTGGTATGTGCTGGTTGAGGGCTAGTGGATTACATTTCTTGGACATGGACTCTTCCTTTGAGGTTTTGGAAAAACCCTCATTTTACTCCATATCAAATTGTTATGTAGAGATTAATAGATTTTCTTCAAAGCAAGGTGGGGTAAGAATAGCCATGATCTCTTCTGTAGCTCCTAGTCACATACTGACCTTTACTGAACTTTCTGAGATGAAGGAGGAATCTCCTGACTTCCTGCTTGCTGCCTGTTTGAGACAGTTTCCATTGTGAGATAGTTTAGTCCATCTCTGATTACTTAGAGATGTGTAATTCCTTTATTTTGAGTCTTGGTCTTTGAGGAGCAAGGCTCAGGTGCTGTAAGTATATAAATCAGGATTGAATTCTTTCATTGTTTTATCCTCTGGAGACTGACTAAAGCCCACAGAACTGCAGAGTTATAAAAGGCTGTATTTGCTCATATGAGTTTCTTCAATTTTTAGTTTATTGTTTGATACTTTGAGCAATTTTTATGTATTAGCTCTGTAACAGTGAGAGATGGGTGTTGCAGAAGAGAACAAAAATTTTGATTGGAAAAAGTTAAAGCAACATTAAATTGCAAAATAAAGCATTTAGTTAGGAAGCTTTGGATCTCATAACTTCTGGAGCTTTAAATGGTTCCTCTTGTCCCTGTGCCTTATTAACAATTGTCACATGGTTACTCGCTGTGTACTGCACAACTCTTTTTTAGTGTCATTTTATTTGCTTTGTTAGTTTTGTCTTTTTTGTTTGGCTTTTAGCATATGACCTGATACCTTGTTTGATTTCATTGTATTTCAATTCTGTTCTGAAGTGATGAAGCAATTATGTTGTGACCTTTGTCTTTGCTATTACTATAGATCTAGTGTGCCACAAAACTTAGCAATTTTGTTTTCATTGTAACTGGTGTGAAGGACCATAATTACCCTTTGACATTCAAAGAGCTGAAGAGTAAAGTGAAATTACTTGGGGATTTCAGGAGTATTGTACACCATGAGGCATGAATTTGTGGATGAAAGAATGCTAGTGTCGTCGTATTTTTAAAATTATGAGGCAAATAAAGCAGGAATCCTAAACAGAAATTTTCAGTGCACATGGTGGTGTTTAAATCTCAGAGCAAGGTCATTCTTGCCCTGAATCAGGCAAGAATCATGTTAGAAAATGCTATGGTGACATCTGTAATGGTATCTTAATTTAGACATACAGGGGTGAAGGGATCAGACATGACACAGAATGTATATTAGATGTGGGCAGGCAACCTGCATTGGGTGTTTCCTACTGCCTGAATGCTTGACTTTGCCCTGAGCACTCTGCTATAGTTGCTTGCATGTGGACTTCTGTCCTCAGGTAGTCTCCCTGCCATGCTATATCATATCTTTACTAGTCATTTTGTGCTTCTCTTCTCCCTTCCACCCCAAGGCTTAAAATCTGTTAAGTGTTCAGTATTTAAAACTCAAATCCTTCCTCAAAAGTAAAAGATCTTATTTGTTCTCAGATGAGATATGGAAAAAAAGAATGCAAACTGTCATATGGAAGCTATTTTTAATTATTTTTCAAGGAAGAGCTACATTTGGAATGGTTGTCTGGTTTAGGAAACTTCAGCTCAATGGTTGGAAACTTGACAAAGTTATTAGCAGGTGATTTGACTGATGCTTTACAATGAGTAAGCTGATGCCTTATGGACAGCATCACACCTGAAATAAAGAAAGGGAAATTGTGATGTACTGCATGTTTCTGAGGAAATTATTAACCTTTGAAGAAAACAGAAATGGAATAAACGTACCTGATATTTCATTTGTCTGAGTCATGTTGCCCTCCATAGAGGGGTCAGGGCTGCAGGCAAACCTGTGCAGGTCACAGAAGAGTAGCCTGATTTTGTAGTGCATCTTTGCCTTTTAAGAGCAGGTCTTGTTTGCAGGATTTGGAGCAGTACGCCTCGAGCTACAGTGGACTGATGCGAATCGAGCGACTGCAGTTCATTGCTGATCACTGTCCCCAGCTGCGGGTGGAAGCTCTCAAGATGGCTCTGTCATTTGTCCAGAGAACTTTCAATGTTGATGTGTACGAAGAAATTCACAGAAAGTTGTCTGAGGCCACCAGGTACTAAAAGACCATGGGAACCTGGGGAGCTTTTTTATTTAAGACCAGCGTGCCACAGTTTGGGACTTTGCATGTAATAATAGCATGTTCCTTATGCAAATTGTCTTTACCCTTAGAATTTGATAGCAGTGAAATATCTGTGTTCAGGCCTAAGGTCTCATACTTTTTAAAAAGATTAACACAAAAGACATAATCTCTTTCTGAAGTCTTAATATTTTAAAAGGCTACAGGTAGATATTGAGGAGAGTTTAGTCCTTGCAACTGCTTCAGATATTAATGAGCACAGTTGTCTTTTCTTAGTAGATTTTGGAGATGAAGCCTCTTCTAGATGCTCTGGTGTTCAGAAATTAAAACTGTATCTATTTGTCTTCTTTTGGTTTGTCCCCCTCCCCCAGCAAGTTTGCTGGTTGAGGGTAGCCTTTGATATATCAATTGGCCATCCACACTCCCTGTCTTTGCATTATTTTTGTTCCTATGCATATTGATTTCTTTCCTGTTTTGCCCTGGGAGTCTTTACCCTGTATGTGACAGTATGTTCATTGCAGTCTGTAGAAAGGGCTGTTGTCAAAAACACCCAAAGAACCCCACCCAAAAAACTCAGTGTGTTTAAAATACTGGCATATGAGCTCAGTGCCAGTATTGTTGATCTGAGCTGGATGGAAAAAAAGTTGGATAGTATCTGTACAGTGTAGGTTTGCAGCCAAGCCGTTGCAATATCACTGGGGCGAGAGCTCATAAACACTTGCACCCTGTGTCCCATATAGAGATGTTTGATTGGATTCAGTGACTCTTAGGAGTCATTAAATATTTCCATTGCAGCTCTGTTACTAACTTGTTTGCAGTTGTTTTATACAGCAGGGTGTTTCTTTAAAATTAGCAATGACTTGCTTGTCAATAAAATATCTGCAAAAGATCAGTAGGGTAACTTTGAGAAGAATTTGCAAACATCTGTGGTGCTTTCATGATTGATATTACTTTTTTCACTGGAGATCTTGGCATCTTTCTCCCCCTCCCCCCTCCATCCTTGTTTTCTCTTCGGTCTGGTTTGTGTGAGCAGAACTGTTTGTTAGGATAGCAGGGCCACTTAGCAGACCTCTGTTTTGAAAAGTTTGCAGCATAATAGCCCCACTTGAACTCTTTCCTTTCAGAGAACTGCAGAATACACCTGATGCTGTCCCTGATAGTGGAATTGAACCCCCTCCTCTTGACTCAGCTTGGGTTGAAGCTACACGCAAAAAAGCTCTTCTTAAACTGGAGAAACTCGACACAGATCTGAAAAATTACAAAGGGAACTCCATCAAGGAGAGTATCAGGTGAGATGCAGAAGGCTCTGCTGGAGCAAGGAAGAGCATTTTGCTCCTCCAGGCACCTAACACAGGATGTCAACTGCATTCAGTGCCTTAGGTCAGTGTGTTGAGTTACTTGTTTGGAACAAACTGACTGTGTCCCTTTCTGAGCACACAATTCATTGGTATTTTAATTTCTGTGCTCCAGGAGAGGCCATGATGACTTAGGGGATCATTACCTTGACTGTGGGGACCTCAGCAACGCTCTCAAGTGTTACTCACGAGCCCGTGATTACTGCACCAGTGCTAAACATGTTATCAACATGTGCCTCAATGTCATCAAGGTAGGAGAGTTTGCAGGAAATGGTACTTGGTGTCTTTGTGATATCTGCTATGAAGTCCACCTATACTTTGCTCTGGTTACACTTCTCATGTCTGTAATGATACTGCTTATCTAAGTAACACCATTTATCCATGCCTGTTCTACACTGTTTCTGGCTCTCTACAGGTCAGTGTCTACCTCCAGAATTGGTCTCATGTTCTGAGCTATGTAAGCAAGGCTGAGTCTACACCAGAAATTGCAGAAGTAAGGTCCTGCTTTTTAACTTGCATGAGTATTCCCTTTGTTTTCTGTCTCCAAAATTTGTAAAACTATTTATTCCTTTCCCCCTTCATTACTTGCTCTCTATAAGACTCCTTTCATCTTACAGCCTATTCGTTCTCTAATTCAGCCTCCTTGGCTGCTGTACTACTTCTTTTCTATTGTTGCTTTTCTCCTATGATTTGTGTGTAGGAAATCTGACTCATGGTAAAAACAGACTTCCTGTCCTCAGTTCTTGCTATATTTCCCAAGACAAATAAGATGAAGTTATCTTGCTGTTGAGATTTGTGAGTTAATTATTAGGATGAATTATCTCAAGGACATTTGTGATCAAAATGGTTTTCGTACTCTTTGCTCACTACTGCTTTTTCTTAACCTTTAGCAAAGAGGAGAAAGAGACAGCCAGACACAAGCAATTCTCACCAAACTGAAATGTGCAGCAGGTGAGTGAATCCTTCAGCTTTCTTTATTGTCTTCCCATCTTTCTGCCAGTTAGCTGTCCACAGGGTTCTTTGATGGCAGTGTACACTTGGTTTATTTTTTCTCTCAGATTTGTCACTTTATTTTCTCACCAGAAATGCAAAATTTGATAAAGCTGATGAGCTGTAACTGCTGACCTGTTTTTGCTATTTCTTTCTTCTCCCTTAATTTCTTCAGAGAGGATGCCAGTGTGAGTCAGTGTAGTTCAAAGGACACTAGATACTGCCTGCGAACCTCATTTTATTGCAGTATTGAAGGCACTAGCAATCATGCGGAGGGCCTGTTGGACTCTCCAGATTTTGCAGTTTCTCCTCATTTGTATGCTGTCATAAACTAACTTTTCCTGGTTCCTAGGCTTGGCTGAACTAGCTGCTCGGAAGTACAAACAGGCAGCAAAGTGCTTCTTACTGGCATCATTTGATCACTGTGATTTCCCTGAGGTGAGGACCAAGAGGGAGGTGTGTGCAGGTCTTGAAGGGGTTGTAATTCATCTAAGTATTAGGCTGTAAAATTCAGATGTTGTAGGTATTCTCACAGCACTCCCGCATAGTTTGGTGGTGCTGTGAATTGTGTTGGTTTTTTGGGCTTTCAGTTTTGGGTTTCGTTTTTCTTTTTTAGTCTCAGTTCTTGGGTTCTCTAAATGATATACTCTGGATCACATGGGAACTACCTGTGAGATTTGTGTATCTCACATCTCAGATCTGTGTATTTGTAGCTCAGTCAGAAGACTGCCGAAATTGGCTTCTGCTCTCCTAGCAGTGGACAGTCACTCAGGCTCTGGGTGAATGCCTGAGAGCATGCTGAGTGGTTCCACTGCATTTCACATGTAATCTTATCACTGTGTGAAGGGGAGGCCTGGGGCAGGATACGTAATTCCATCCTTCTGCCATTTTAGTAGTCAGTGACAGCTTCCTGTCTCTCTCCCTGCCCTCTTTCCAGCTGTTATCTCCCAGCAATGTGGCTGTGTATGGTGGTCTCTGTGCCCTTGCTACTTTTGACCGTCAGGAACTGCAGCGAAATGTTATCTCCAGCAGGTAAGTGATGCCTTGAGAGGAGTTTGTATGTACCGGACATCTTTTGGGACATGGGAGTTGAGAGTGGATTCTGTCAGAAGTAATAGCTTTCTTATACAGGAGAAAAAGAATCACAGAGCCTCAGTTTGGCTATAGCATTAAGTGACGTTTCGCTGTCTAAACCCCAGTGGTTAATTTTCATATTACAATGGTAGTTTCCAGCCCAGGTCAAATCCAGCATATGCATAGCCCAGTTTTCTCTCTCCATCACTGGTGCATATCGGATATTAATTCAGAGGTGTAGAACCCTACAGAAGCAGCTATAAGATAATCTGCCATCATGTTATCACTTGTTCTGGTGTACATTAATTGTATTAATACAATTTAATAATTCTTAATGCAACTTGTGGCGTAATCTAACTATGACATATACGAGGTTAAGAAAATTACAGCCTTGGGAAGAAAATGGATATTTGTGTGTCATAGATTGAATTGCAGTGATACTGAATTCCTGTCAGCCAAGTGTAAGGAAGCAATAATTTTAAACTGATGTGAGAAAAGGGTTGTTATGCTGCTGTTTTATTGGCTGATTCATAGGTTGAGATCCCAGGGTTTGCAAATCTCTGATGGAGAATTGGGAGGTCGCTGAGAAAGAGTATGCATCCCAAAGATTTCCCACACTTACGATAGGTTATTTTCCTAAGACAATTGCATGCTCAGCCTGCCTATGCCATGCTGTCCTTGGTGAAGGCTGTGCTTTGAAAGGGTGCGCAAAAGTTGGCCAGCGCAGACCACAGTGCATGCACAAACATGGCCTATTTTTTGTGGTGGTGTGTCCTCATTTTGACCTATTCCCACTAATATGTTTTGTGTTGACAAACACTTCTACTGCTTGGTTTGTCAAAAGTCTCTTACCTTCCTTCACCATCACTCTGATGCTGCGCTGCATTTCTTTGTGTTCCAGGCTCCCAGCCCTGTTGAAAATGGTTTGTGTGGTCTGTTAGAGAGTAAAATCTCAGCATTTTCAAATCTTAGTGAGAGTTTGTAACCTTGCAACTTGGAGTCATGGGGTTGTGGGGTATTTTAAGGGGTGGGTTCCAATGTCTTATCACTGTCATCTTTACCTGTAGTTCCTTCAAATTGTTTTTGGAGCTGGAGCCACAAGTTCGTGACATCATCTTCAAGTTTTATGAATCTAAATATGCTTCATGCCTGAAGATGCTGGATGAGATGAAGGTGAGTTGCAGGGTAAGAGTGCGGAACCAGACCCTTCACCTGCCTTCAGTGAGAAGCAGAGACTGTTAAAAGTAGCTACTAAGAGTGTTCAGCCCTTCTGTGTCTTCTGTCTTGTGATAAGGCAAATGGAAATTGGGAGTACTTTAGCAAGTTTTTTAAAATAGATTGCTATATTTATTCATTCTTGGTTTATGGTATTGTCTTGCTGTAATGTTAATAACCTTAAGGTGTAGCTATATACACATATTTGTTTCAGAACATTCTTTTGTTTGTGTTTGTGTTTGTTTGCACAGGACAACCTGCTGCTTGACATGTACCTTGCACCTCATGTCAGGACACTTTATACCCAGATTCGAAATCGTGCCCTTATTCAGGTAATTGTTCCTGCAATTCTCAGAGTTGGATGAACAGTAAGAAAGGCCATATCTTTGTCATTGCTTTTCTCGTGCTTTTCCAGAGGGCAGGGAGTACAGTTGGCAACTGAGTATTTTCTTCTTCCTAGTACTTCAGCCCGTATGTGTCAGCAGATATGCGCAAGATGGCCACTGCTTTTAATACCACAGTGGCTGCTCTGGAGGATGAACTTACACAACTGATCCTGGAGGGACTGATCAATGCCAGAATAGACTCGCACAGTAAGGTGAGTGCATCAGAGCCACTGAACAGCTGTACTAAGATTAGAAACTCTCCATTCTGGAACACTTTGAATTTGCATTCGTCTGTTGTGACTGGTATGTTCAGTAGGTCTGAGCTGTCTGTAAACTCAGAGTCCATGATACCTTGGGTTTGTTCCCTTGTGCAGAAAGGACTTCCTGCTGTGGAACCCTGTCATAGCTCTTGTGTACAGTTCTCTGTATTGGTTACAGATTCTTTACGCTCGAGATGTAGATCAGCGTAGCACAACTTTTGAGAAGTCTTTACTAATGGGCAAAGAGTTTCAGCGCCGTGCCAAAGCCATGATCCTGCGTGCTGCGGTCCTGCGCAACCAAATACATGTGAAGGTATGGGCATGTTAAATGTGGACTTTGAGACAATGTAAAGATGTTAATTTTTTTTCTTTTTTTTTAACTGAAACTGTTAAAATTGGTGAATTGAAGATTCTGGGGGGAAATGGATTTATTGTGCTTATGAATGGACAGATTCTCGCAGTAGTAAATATAAAGATATAAGGAACAGATGTTTCTGGTCAGCACATTCACCTGCTTATACAATGCAGAATGTCCTTTGAAATTTACATGCTTGGGTTGATTCTAACTTACTCATTCATTACATATCTTCTATCAAAACAAAGATTGGTTTAAGTAATTTTTTTGGCAGAGGAAGTAAAAAATGCATGAATTGCTTGGAGTATTCCTTCCAGGATGCAGATCCAAAAGAACGCCCTCACGGAAGATAAGCCGTCTGCCACAGAACATGTAAAATTCTATAGTATATTAATCTCTATGATGACTAAATGGCAGACAGGATTCAACTTCTAGGGCCAACAGCAACTTGTACGTAGTAAATACGAGTGGCTTAAAAGTTCTGATTTGACTTTTTTAGGAACAGTTGTTGTGAACTGTAACTGTAGCAGTTGTAAACACAAAGCTTTTGAAAGCCGTCGTTATTTATGAGTTGGGGGTGTGCTCTCCTGCTGCTGTTAATCCTGCTGTGCTTCACCTATGCTTCATTTGGTCTCTCAGGAAGCACCCTCCAGGGTATTTGCACGTTGCTAACTAGGATGTGTTTTGGTCTTGTTGCAGTCTCCTCCAAGAGAAGGTAGCCAAGGGGAACTTACTCCAGCAAACAGCCAGTCCAGAATGAGCACCAACATGTGAAAAACTTTGTGTACTACCAGAAGAAATGGTCCCTCCAGGACTGTACCCATTGTCTCACCCACTAACTGCTGAGCTTCACAAACTTCCCTGTCTCCCTCACTTCTTGCTCAGATTGAGAGGGTCAGGGCTGACAGTGGATAATAATGAATATTCCTATAATTTCAATTCTCCTTGAAAAGAAATTCTTTCTAAAAGCAGCATCCCTGCAATGGGTCATCATTTCAGTTTTGGTAGAACATCCTTCTTCATTTTCATTTTCCACCACTCTGTAAAGAGCTGTCAGGTTATTCGCACAGATGCTGATTTAAGAGTTTTTCAGCTGCTATCAGTTGTCATGTTTCAAAGGTGCAAAAATAGTGTTGAGTTGAATGGACATGTGTGATCTAAGATGAATTTCACTAGCCTGAAAGTTTTGCCTTGATTTTGAGGAATGCTGAGCTTTCAGTTTATTCCAGCTAAACTTCCATTGCTTGCAGTTATGGAGATAGAGTTCTGATGGGAGAGGAGACTTTCTCTGAGAAACTCTTAATGACTTTTTCAGCTACACTAGTAAACACGGCACTGCTTCCATGCGTTTAGTCACAGGCCTTTATTTTAGGGTGTTATGTTTACCTGGATGCAGGTTTTTTCTCCTTGGACTCTGTTTTCAAAGACCTGTTTGCTAATGTTTTCCCCACTTGTGTGTGACCTGGCTTTGGGGTCTAGTGTTATCATAGCAGTACATTTCTTACTTCATGCAAATACTGCTGCTTGTCCAGTCTTACTGCCGTAGTGTGTGATGGTTTCCCAACACGTGCAACACTCGCTTCTGGTAGCATGGATAAATGCCATAAAATACCACTCAAGTCCTGGGGAAGAGCTGAAAACAGTCAGTTTAGGTGCCTGCTCTCCAGGTGCATTTATTCTGCTTTTCCTTTTATAAAGGGATTAAAGGTGGCAGCCCAGATGTGTGTTTTCTGTGTTAACAAAAGGAGATATGCTCTGAATTTTCTGAAGTCACTGCAGCTTTGCATTAAGCTGATCCATAAGGCAAGCTAAGAGTTTTGATCCAGCCCTGACTGGTCTGGCAACTGCCTCAGCTGACTCCAGATGTTCCCGTTACTGTGTTCATGCTTTTCCTCTTTTTCCTTTTTTTTTTTTTTTTTAATGAGTTGTTCTATCTTGTGCATTAAAGAACAGGATTAAAAAGCTTGTGAGTATTTGGAGTTTTGTGTTAAAGTTGGGGTTTAGGTATTTTGGTCTCAAGCCATTGATTTTTTGCTAAGCTTGATGATGTTTTGTAGGCTGTTGTATTGTCATTTCTGGTCTGATTCGAGATGTAGTTTGGATGAACTGTGAAGAAAGTACAACTTGAGAGAATGTTCTGGTAGCAAAATTCCCAGACTGCATTTGCACAGCTGCTAAATTGCAGCAGTGCTCTCTCCCTCTGGCTTTCTGTGCTTTTCATGACTTAGGTGCTGAAAATGGAAGCAGTAGTTCCTGTGAGGTGTTTGGTTAAATCTTTTCCATTTGTCATGGGAAAACTCATTTTTGAGGGGAGAGCGAGCTGTTTAATAAGGAACTTTGAGTCAGGCATCACGAGTGGCTGGTTTAGTGAGAAAGGCAAGTTGAATCCTCAGGTAAATTGCTGTATAAAAATATTTCTTTATAAAAATGCTAGGAAAGTAATTTTAGTGCTTTCTGCTCATGCTGAAGGAAAGCTGTTCAGTCCTCTAGTACTTACACATTCTTGCTTTCTTCCAAAGATGGGCTGCCAATAGCATTTCTAAGAAGTGCTGTGCTCTTGTAAAGGTGGTTTTACAACCCAGTTCACATCAGCTGACTGTCTTTGCTTACACACAGCTTCCACTATCTTCATTTTATTATCTTCTGTTCCTTCCTGGAGGCTTTCTGCTGGAGGGGATTCCTCAACTGTAAATGGGCATCTTCACCTCACTGGCTTCAGAGTCTCTGCTGTTCAGATACCAGCACTTACCTGCTCTCAGGGTGGGAAGCACTTATCCTTTTAGTAGTCAGCATGGAGCCCACGAGGTGGCAACAGCAGTTTCCAGCTCTTGCTGTGGCCCGAGGCAGTTCCATAGCTGGGGCAGAGGTGAACAGCTTCTTCTCTCCAAACAAAAATGTTTACAATCTCTTCTGGACAGACAGAGCATTCTCTATAGTTGCCTACTTCTTGGCAGTGCTCAAGCATAGTGTATACTTTTGTATAGAATTATTGGCATGTAACTGTCCTCTAGCCTGTGAAAGAAGCTGCTGTTGCTTTAGGATCTCATAGATGTGAGTCTGGGCTGTTCAGGTGTATTTCTTCTAGACATTATTCATTGCCTCCTCCAGTCCTGACTACCCGCCAGGCAAAAATCAGGAAATACTACACAGCCATAGATACAGTTCTGTATATTCTGTGTGACTTGCATGCATAAGCAGTGCCCACGGTGAAAGATTTTTCTTACCTTAAACTTCTAGGTAGTATCCCAAGTAATAAATGGGAAAATAATGACTCAGAATGAATTTCCAGTGATTCTCTGTGACCACCAAGGTAATCCAGTGGGTGAAGTTTTGTGTGATCTGTAGCACGTTGATATGTCTAGGATATGTTCAGAAAAGCTTGTTTAAGTGGATTTCATGAACTTGTACAGCACTTTGTTGTTGATGAGGAAGGAGGTGCCAATGGGAGTCCATAATTGATGGTATCCTCATACAGTGTAATCCTCAGTGTCCTCATCCTACTTTCTTTTGGTAAAGAAACTGCCACTATAAGATTTGTGTTGGAGTAGTTAGTAATTATCTAGCTAGAGCTTGTCCAGCAAAGTGTTGCTAAAGGTTTGCAGAGGGAGGTCTGTAGGAGGGGAGATGACATTTCTGTTTGGACTGTGGCTGAGGGCAGCAAGATCTGTCAGCTGCTGTTGTCTGAAAAACATCAGTGGATGAAGGAGAAAGATTGTTCTGTCTTTGCCTGGTGCCGTGCATGTATGATCTGTACATTGATTTCTGGGACTGTGCTGTAATGGCCTTTCAACTTAGTTGAAATTTCAGCATTGTTCCATCCTCTGGACGTCTGCCCAGACTGCTGCTGAATAATGTGCTATTTCTGATACAATGTAATAGAAGCCTTCAGAAAAACAACCGAGGGAACTTTGGCCTCTGACAAAGGCCCATGAGGCACAGGCAAGAAGTGCTGCTCAAGCATGGATTTTTAATTTTTTTTAACTTTTTTCTAAGAGTAAAGTCTGAACCAACTTAATCTGGCCTTTCAAGGTTCTTATGCCATCTCCTTCGTTCATTTACCTGTGAAGCAGATGACAGTGGGGCAGCAGTGTGCTCCACACGACAGTGCTCTTACCAGTTTCGTGTTCCACCTCCTTGTGAAAGCTAACACAAGTCAGCATTTCATTTTTCCAGTAGTCCATCAACTGTTAATATGCAGTAGGGTGAAACCCACCAAACTGGCATGGAACTGATTTATCTCTGATGCTGTAGGGGAATAGGGGATTAATTATGCTCTGCTTTGACAATGAGCTTTGTACTTCAGCTGGTATTCCTGTGGAGCTCTGAATTCCATTCAATGTTTTAGAAAGTCTGATAAACCAGCCTAGCTTTAGATTATCTCATAGGATAACTTGATCAGGCTAAATTAAATAGAAAAGGAACAAAAACTGGCTAATAGGGTGTGACAACCTCTGAGAGAAATGTATGAGATTGAGTAGTTAGAAGTTTGGTAAATTTGTAATGCAACTAAGAGTTTCTTGACAGCAAAGAAATAATTTGAGCTTAGGCTTCAGTACACTTACAAAAAGCTGCAGACTGAAGGGTAGCTGCATTAGCAAAAAATGGTCTAATTTGAACAAGAATTCAAGTGGAAAGCTCTGAAAATCTGTAGACGAGGCCAGGTAATCTTGTTGCCCTTGATCTCACAGACACCACTGTTCCAGTTCTTTAATGCTTCTGCAGCTATGGCTTTGGCTTTGACTCTTATACTCCGTGTGCCTGTAGTTTATGTAACTGTGAAGTCTATGTGTATATAAAGTTTATAGCCTGTAAATCCATGCTGAGATCCAGGGGTTTGTCTCCCAGTGCCCAGTACAGGGGCTGATGTGCTGCTTTTTGTCCTTTTTTAAATTTTTTTCTTTTAATCCTGCCTGTCTCCTCTCACAAGCTCTTCGCCAACAGACGCATTTGCCTTCCTTTTTGTCAGGTGAATGACTACTACTTGACATGGGACACAAGCCCACAAGACAAGTCTGCATCTGTCTTCATTGCCTATTCAGAAAGGCCTTGGAAGAGTGATTGGGGATGCATATGCCTTAAACACTAATTCTGCATAGGGATGTCCAAATTGGGATTCCCAAGAATAAGGACTTTTCTGAATTTAGGAGCCTAACACCAACTTGATCCTTTCTTCACACTGGTGATTCTGTGATGAGACTGCTTGTGAGAGATGTGTTCTGAAATCCCACTGTGTAGTTAAGAATGTGACCTGAATGTCTCACATCGCACCAGTCCACTGGTGTGTCAGCACAGCAGCTGTTTCCCATTTCTTTTCTGACTCTGTAAACTCCTCTCTGGCACAGTGAGCAGTGACTGAGCTTTCTGATGGTTTGGGGAAGCTGTAAATGGGAAGGGTTCAGATAAGCAGTTTGAAATTCCATAATAATGAACATTTAGCTTTTTATTATAGGAGGGGCTTTTCAAACAGACCAGGGAACTCGGAATACTTGACAGCTTTAAAGTGTGCGCTTGTGCAAGGAAAGAAGTGAACATTTCCACAAGAGGCAGGAGATGTGGTTCCGAGTTCCCATGTTTAAATAAGTCACAGAAGCATTTTTAAACACAGTTCTCCCACACTACTGTCTAGGCTCTTGGGTGCCTGCCACAAGCTTCCATCCCCTTTGCTTTCTGTGCTAGTTTTAATTCACAAGGCAAGCTAAGTAACACCTGCCAGTTTAGTAGCTAAAGTTGATGTGAATGCAAGGGTAGTCAGAAATGATGAAAGCTGCTGAAAGTCATGGTTCATGAGTTGATTAGAGTTGGAAGATGCTATTCCAATAACATAATGGAAAATATTTTGTTCAAGTAACAAGCAAATGAAATGGAAAGACTCAACAGGAGAGTTTGAACTACTTTTATTGTCATAATCTGTAGAAAGCCACAACTAAATGTTAGCCAGCATTTAAGTCCAGCCTCCAAAGTGGGTATGAAGTTCTTAGCTCTTGTGGTCCCTCTAGAGGACTTGGTGCATGGGAACAGCTAGATAAAAGAAAGCTGGATGTAGGCAAATGTCTAAAGAGATCAAGGTGCACATGCTCGTATGATAGGGAAGGTGCCTTAAGAAATAGTATGTTTCATGTATGAACACAGCATAGATGCAAGTGAGCATAAGGGTGGTTGACATAAGAGTAGGCCATGGTCTCTGCTTCACATATGGTCTCTGTTTAGGGATCTGTTAATCTTGCTTATGGGCTCTCTTGTTAATGTTTTGAATGAGAATGTTTCTCCATGGATTAAGTTTACAGCTACTAGAAGTTCAGGGTAGTACTGAACTGCTAGTTCAGTTTTTAGCACACTGTCCATGTGTGAACTCATGACTGTAAACTGTAACATAGCTTGTAATGCAGGTTAGGAAATAGAAACTGAGCTTGCAAGGCTCAGAGGGGGTGTACACGTGCATGCATGAACACATACATCCGTGTGTGTGCATAAGCAGGGAGGGGTCATTGCAAAGTCAAAAAACCACGGTGTTCAGACGGGTTTTTAGCCCGACGGGGGCCTTGCTTCAGGTCCTGAGGCCTCCAAATGTTTCTGGCATTAAAAAATACCAGGCTTGCTCCCTCTGGTGCTGCCTTTGGTTCCTGACCTTGGAGGCACTTTGGGTTTTTGGTCTTTTACTGTTCAGTAATGCAGACCTGGTATTCTGGGTGCTGGGTTTCCAGTGCATTTCCTGTCAGATCCAGCATAACTTCCAAAGGGGAATATCTGACAGATTCTGATGGGCAGAAAGAAAATCTCTGCAGTTTTGATTCTAGAAAGACAAGTGTCAGGCAGATGAAGCACCAAGGAAGGAAACTGTAAAAGTCTCCCTCCTGGCTTCTGTCCTTCCAGTTGTGTTCAGAACAGCTCTACCTCTGCTAAATTACCTATTTTTATTTTGAATTTGTGGAAGGTACACACCTAAGTCAGTTCCAACCTGTGGAGGTTCTGTGGCATAGGCTGAACACAAGAATATAAGAACACAAATGGCCCCCTCACCCAGCCAAACCCTCAAACTGTAGACCAGAAAGCGATAATGCAGAGTATGCACTCAGAATGCATTACTACATACTGTACAGTGGTCCACTGTGTTGGCCTTTTGCTTGCTATATGTGCTCGCAAGACTGAGAACTCAACCACAGGATAATTTCTTGTCACTGGCCAGTAAAAGCTGCAGGAGCTGTTGGGGAATTGTTACACACCAACCTAGAATAAATTAAAAAAAATAAGACCAATTATGACTAAAACCTGCCTCCATGGAGGCAAAGTGAGCGGCTTAAACCAGGCACACTTAGCCTAGCAGTGCTCAGGAACATACACCACACCTCTTGGTGGTCTGGCCATGTGACACAGAGGTTTGGGTTGTGGGCAGCTACCACCCCCTCAGGGCCTGATGCTCTCAGTTGCAGACAAGCCTTTTGGGATGGGCATGAACAGTTGCTCAAGACCAGGCCAGGCACATAATGCCCCCTGCCCCATGCCTGTTTCTTTCTCCTACCCTTTCTACTTCCCTCCTTCACCACTTCCCTTGGAGGAACAGCAGTTTAAGACCTACTGATTTTAGAGTTTTGGGCACTACTGCTACAAAGGTCTTGTTCATAACATGCCAGCTTTGCCAGTCCAGGCAGGGCTAGACTGCACAGTTACCAGGCTTCACAAATGATCATTGCTTTGTCCCCTTCAGTAGGCTACAGGTGACAAGAAAGCATTAACAGACCTGCTGCTTTTCGTGCACTGAGACAGTGCCAGCACCTCTGAAGAAAAGCTGCTCGCACAGAATAAACTGGAGCATGCAGCGACAGAAACAGCATTCAGCGAACAGGCCAGAAGGAGATAAATTTTCAAAGCTGAGCTAAGCTTTAGTTATTTATTCTAGGTTAAGCATGGGATGGCCTGACTTCCATTTTTTCAGTCTATTAAAGAGCTGCATACCACTGCTGTGGGTTTTTTTGGCTGCTGCCATTCTTTACTGCAACTTTTACTACATCATTTACTGTAGCACTGTAAGGCTCCACAGGCCATATGCATAGGGAGACACACAGAGCCCATGGGGAAAAAAGGGTAAAAGCCAGACTGGGGTCTTGCATGTATAGACCTGTGTCTGGTTTTGACACACTTCTCACAGAATTTATCAGGTGGGAAGGGGAAAGAATGATCATATAGTTAAGTTTGAGACCTTGAGCAGGGAAAGGTTCATGAACTTGGTTCTGACTTAGTTTCTGACTATCCTCCCTATTTATAGAGATTTCATTTTGCCCCAACCTTCAGCTCATGGGAGACAGTTAAGCTTTGTACTATAGAAAACTAATAATTGTTAATGCACAATGTCGTTACAGGAGCATCTTGTTCTTTTACATTCACATTTTCAACGTACAGCTAGATTCTTTTTTGCATTTGAAAACATGGCCTGTGGAAGCTCAGACAAATGTGACACATTTTCTGCCAGTGAAGAAGTCATTAACAT
This sequence comes from Psittacus erithacus, assembly GCA_009867235.2. Classification (NCBI taxonomy): domain Eukaryota; kingdom Metazoa; phylum Chordata; class Aves; order Psittaciformes; family Psittacidae; genus Psittacus; species Psittacus erithacus. The sequence goes on along the minus strand of WYDI02023482.1, from coordinate 31,443 downwards.
TGCTGGTTTTAGCACACCAGAAGGCTGGTCTAATACAAGAAATTTATTCCCCAATATTAAAAACAGGAGATGAAGGGTTAATGAACATACAAGAGGCAGATTGTAATGCTAGCTTATATAGGTTGCCCCCACCCAAAAAATGCAGCATTTTCATTCTTTAAAACACAGGATGAGAAATTTAATTGTACCCTTTTTATTTCAAATGCAGGATAATTCCCTGAGTAAGCAGCATTTTACTTAAAACTTTTCAAGAACTTAAAATAAATCTGAGGAACAAGTTTGCACAGCTGACGGTGAGCTGGAGACGGCATGTTCCTTGGCCCAGGGAAGCAGAGGTCTGGCAGAGCTCTTTAACTGGGCATTGTCAAAGCTTCACACTGCACTGTCACCAGCCTCCTTCAGTACAGCAGTTTCCCCCACATCTACATCTCCTCTCCGACTGACCTCTGGCTTTTGAATTACTGTTTGACTACTCTGCCATGAAAGGGATTTTTCATATTTGGTCTTAAAAAGTAAGCCATGACCTGAAGAAGCAAGAATGGGGAAAAACAAACAAACAAACCTGAAATGAGATGACTGCACTGGTGAACAGAACAGCTCATTCCTTACAGTTGCAAAGAATGGGTTCTCATAGTCTGGAAACTGCATCCCAAGGCTGCAGATTTTAACACCGCCAGCTCCGCCCCCCCCCCTTCCCCCCCCTCCCCCCCCCCCCCCCCCCCAAAAAAAAAAAAAAAAAGTGTAAAGCAATGAACATACACAGCAGGTGAGACATTTGCTCAGTGACTTGAAGGAAGCTGCACTTACCTGGGCAGTCTGCTGTTGCTTTGAATGCACTTTTCTTACAGCAGCCTCGGCACATGTTAAACACACATTTATTGCCCTGGGGTGGGGTGGGGGATAAAGAAGCTCAGATCAGTCAAAATAAAATTATTAGTGTTTACTACAATAAGCAACAACAATACAGCTCTGCCCATTCCGACCTTGGAAAAATATCATGAACTTGCGTATGAAGATGACAGAGCTGATATCATATGGGGGGGAGCCCTAGCTATCAACTGTACATAAAGAACAAAAACCAAAACCAAAAAAAATATACCTCAAATCAAGACAAACAGAAAAATTCCAGGTTCAACTTCTGCAGCATCTGTAACGTGCTGGGCAGCCTGAGCTGCACAACACAAGCAAGTGCGTGCTGTAAGCACTTTGGAACAGCACTGTCACATTTGTTGCACGTGAGCATCTTGTAGTTCTCTCCAAAAGTAGATGTGAAGCATAGTGACATGCTTGCTACCATCTGTAGCCATGCCTAAAGTAAATGTTACCACAGGAATTATTTCCCTATTTGCAGCTTAAAAATGTACCTGAGTATATATTAAAATATAATGTATGACCCTTAGGGGACAGCAGCAGATGAGTCTTGGAAAGCTGACACTAGCATTTAGCAATCTGTGCGGCTACAGTGCTTTGGTTCACACTTCGTTTTCTTCTCCCCCAGCTCCATGGCACAGCTTAGAAACACCTGACCGTGGGGAGGGAAATAAAATAGGCCCAGTCACAAGATTTCAAGGGCTGTCTGCACCATTACAGTGATGTAAGAGCAAAACAAAACTAAGACTAAGCCCAGCTTCAGACAGGTCTGTTGCTGCACCAAGCAGTGTTACTTGGATTAGCAATGAAACAGGGTGGCTTATGAAAGCAGGCCAGCTGAGTGCTCAGCGTTCTCCCAGCAATGAACACAGCAAGAAATACACTGTCTCCTGTAGCTGCAGCTCCAAATTGAGCCCTAGCTGCTGTTTTTAAGGTGCTACACCTGTTACAAAAGGGAGCAACACCACATGCTGTAATGCTACTTTTTCAGCTAGAATACAAAATTATTCCTTGCATTTTACACCCTGCTTGCTAATATACCTTGCATGCACAGGTATATTAGCAGCAATAAATACATTCTGTTCATACAGCTCAGCAACATCTTCCTGTCAAGGAAATACCCATGGTCCCCAAGAAGAAATAAACAACCCAACCAAACAAGACCCCAACGAACTCCTTTCACATATAAAATATTTCAAGTTTCAAAAATACATATGCTGTACACAACCTGGAAAACAATTTGCTTAACATTGCTAATGGTGAAAGTTGATGTGAATCTGCTAGCAAAAACAGAGCTGAGAAAAATGAGCTGCTCATTCTTGTTCTGATTAAGGGCATAGATGCAAACCCAAGAGATTGCTGCCTGATACTTGCTACAGGCTATACTGCCATGACATAGAAAGTATTTGCATTAGTACATCAGTAACTACACCAGTTATTCAAATTCTCGATCCTTGCAGGAAAACACCACCCACCACTAACCCTAGTAAAAGAGGATTTGTTTTGAATTTCACAGTAGAATATATATGTGTAATTACTGGAAGTTTGGAGATTTCTTTCAAGGAGATCTTGGGAAGTTCATCTGACGCACTCAACTGTCATAGTGATAAATATCCTCAGCAGTAAGAAGGCACTTTTTTGGAAAGGAAGACAAATGATCTCAAAGACTCTACGTATGGTAGTGGTTTTTGTGCAGCACCTTTACCTCTGCTTATGGTTGATAGTTAAGAGGCTTTAGCCCAAGTATGAACTGACCTTTTTCCCCTATGTATCAGCAGGACTTGGTATGTGCGCATTACTGAACAATGTCATGGACCTACCTCAGGATTCAGAATCACAGAATAGTTTGGGTTGGAAGGGGCCTTTAAAAGTCATCTATTCCAACCACCCTGCAGTGAGCAGGGACATCTTTCTCCAGATCAGGTTGCTCAGAGCCCCATCCAACCTGACCCTTCTAGGAATGGGCCATATACCACCTCTCTGGGCAACCTGTGCCAGTGTTTCTCCACCCTCATGGTAAAAAATTATTTCTATATATCTAGTGTGAATCTGTCCTCTTTTAGTGTGAAACCATGACCTCTTGTCCTGTTGTAACAGGCCCTACTAAAAAGCCTGTCACCACCTTTCTTGTAAGCCTCCTTTCACTACTGAAAGGTTACAATAAGGTCTCCTCGAAGTCTTCTCTCTTCTCCAGGCTGAACAACCCCAACTCTCTCAGGCTTTCTGCATAGAGAGGTGCTCCAATCCTCTGACCACTTTTGTAGCCCCCCTCTAGACTTGCTGCAACAAGTCCATGTCTTTCCTGTGCTGAGGACTCCAGAGCTGGATGCAGTACTTCAGGTGAGGGCTCGCTAGAGCAGAGGGGCAGAATCACCTCCCTTGACCTGCCGACCATGTTCCTCTGGATGCTGCCCAAGATACGACTGGCCTTCTGGGCTGCAAGTGCGCACTGCCTGCTCATGTTCAGCTTTTCATCCACCAGCACTCCCAAGTCCTTCTCCCTGGGGCTGCTCTCAATCCCCTCAGCCCCAGCCTGTATTGTTACCAGTGGTTGCCCCAGCCCAGGTGCAGGACCTTGTACTTGGCCTTGAACTTCATGAGGATCATATAGGCCCAGTTCTTGAGTTTGTCCAGGTCCCTCTGGAGGGCATCCCTTCCCTCAGGAGTGTCAACCGTACCACTCAGCTTCATGTCATCTGCAAACTTGCTGAGGGTGCTCTCTATCCCACAGTCTTATGTCAGTGTTGAAGACATTAAACAGCAGTGGTCCCAGTGTGGATCCCTGTGGGATGCCACTCATCACTGTTCTCCATTTGGACATTGAGCCATTGACCACTTCATGGTCATTTAATTTCCATTTAACAGAAACGCTCTAACGGACCACTGGCATTGACTTACCTTAGGGTTTCCACATTGATCACATTTTGCATATTTGGCTAGAAAAAGAGAGAGGATTTCAGCAATGGCATTTTTATGTGGAAGAAAGTAAACCAGCCCAAACAAAGCAGCACCAGCTTGGCACTCCTCTAGCGAGAGAGACTTTTTTAAATTAAAATACAGTACTTCAAAGAACAGTGCAAAGGTCAAGGACTTTCTAAGTGCCTCTAAGCTAAATCCAAACATGGGAAATTTTAATTCTCAAGTCAAGTGTAAGAGAGGAGGACAACTGCTTGAAATGCACAGGCAATTTCAAATACTAGTGACAGCTAAAATTCAGTTTGTAAAAGCATTCTGATCTTAAAAAGACAATTATAGTGGATCAGTGACCTACTTCTTTAACCCTTGTTTTCTTTACTAATGAACATAATCTGAATCACATTGCCTACTACCAAAATTTCCCAGTAATCCTCCCTATTTTAAGAAATTTCTACAACTACATGAACAAGGAAAATAAACAGTGGCTATTTATGTCAAACGTGATATCAACACCTTTCCAGGCATTAATCCAACAAATGGAACTTACGTTTTAAAGATGGATCAAAGCTTTTATTTGGATTTCTCAACTTCTTTTTCTGTTTATTCTTTGACAGAAGCTCAGCACTTCCATCTTCCTCCTCTTCCAAAGCACGTTTTCCTCGCGCACCTTTTTCACTGGCTCCATTCTCCTTGCATCTCTCCTTTGGCCTGAAACAGTGAATATCATTGTAAATTTGCTGTAGTGAACAAGCAGGTGATCCCCAGATGCTGTTCTGGTTTACTGAAACCTATGTAAACTCTAAACTTTTCTATTATGGCGAAATTACAGGGAAGTGTCACTGCCCATATAAATGGAATAGAAAAAGTGAACTTTCTTGTTATCATTGGCTATTAGTAACAGACACACTGTCTTCAGCCCAATTTTCACAACAGAAAGGGCATCAGTTATCTGAAAAGTTCACCCATACAACACAAGCATCCTTTATAGAATATAATTTAGTTCTCATCTTTGCTACCCTGGCAGTTATTAGCAACATCCATGTTACATATAACCATGAAGTACTGTCAGGTAGCGTATTTGTTGATCATCAGGTTCTCCTTCTGCTCTGCAAAGGAATTACTGGTTTTTACTTTGCAGAGAGAGAGAAATCTGAGAAGGCTCCAAAGGAGAAGATGGTCCAAAGGAGAATGAGCAATATCCCCATGAACAAAGCAGCAATCCAGAAAAAAAGAAATGAGAACAAAACCAATCCAAAGTCTTCATTTATTTTCAAATTAATACAAGCTCCTAGAACAGAGCTGGGTGACCCTGTACAGATAGGATAGGTGGGAAAGGCCTGTGGGTCTCTGCGCATGTTAAAATAACTAACTTACCCTGGCCTGATGTATGGCTGACAGATCCAGTGGAAGAAAGGCAACCCTTCTTTTGGCTTTTCTCCTTCTTTCTGATTAGCTATTTCTTCCTGCAGTATAGAGTTACAGTTAATTTCCCTGAAGTTCTCAGGCAACATTCTTAGATAATACTTCAAACTCCAGGAAACCACAAATTGGAATTTAAAGTGACAGTTACTGACAGTTAAATATAGGCAAAAAACTTCTACTAAGAGAGATTAATTGAAGCAGATTTGTAACTCTTAAATCCTGTGTAAAACTGTTCAGACTTTGGGGGCCGCTACTGCTACCAACATCAAGGTTGGTAACCCGCAAAGTTTCAATGAAGTGACTAACAGACATCAACTGCATAACATACACGGTAAGTTCCCACCAAGTGCAGACAGTGTTGTTCTGGGAGATTAGGACCCATTTTAGTACCTGGCATCGTAGTTTCAGCTCCCTGTTGACATCTACAATGCCCTCTAGAGTCTTCACTTTTGCTAATTCTTCACGCAGTTGCTGGTAAACTTGAAGCCTGAGGAAAATCCCAAACATCAAGTCATTTTATTCATTATTTCTACACTGACATCAACTGAAAATATATTTATAAAAGCTTTTCATAGATTTCTCTTGCTGCACTTGCCTTTGGTAGACGCTTTTCTTTCTTGTAAGTCCAGAGAAAACCACACCTACCCACTTACTCTTTTCCAAATAAATACTTAGCACACAACCAAGGTATTTTGAGATAAGCTACCATGAATACACAGTGCCTCAGCTACTCCTCAGTAACTGCCCATGGCCATGCTCTTACTCCACAACAAATGCAGGACAAATTTCCTCACACTGAACAAGGAGTTAGTTAACTCATGTTTGCCACAAAGTGCATATGTGCATCTGGGCAATTACCACATGGTAGTTGACATACTGTGAGCTCACACTCTAGTTATCTTGTGGTAACTTGTTCATTCCCCATGCCCTGTTTTCCAGATATGCAACACAGGGTAAAGGCCTCAGCCCACATTCTGTCCAGCCAGGTCCAGGAAAGAAAACCTGGCAGCATACTCATTCTGGTCAAACAAATCTTTGTCTAGAAAACCCAGACACTTGCTAAGCAAGATGAGCCCTGAAAACTTGAAGAGTTCTCTGGAGATACTCACGTGTGATGCCAGAGCTTGAAGAGATGAGCCCTAACATAAGACAATGGACAAGGGTACTTCTGCACTATCTCCAGATACTCCTCAGCCATCTCCCACACCAATGGGTTTCGGCCCTCAAACAAAGCTGGGTTATGGAGATTACCTTCTAGGGAATGAAAACAAATACTCAAACTTCCATTTCAGGATTGAAACAGAAAACAAAAACTAGGCTCTGGAGCTTGATCAGCTCTGTTGTGATTCCATCAGCCAGACACAGACACATCACCCATGTACTCAAAGAGGAACACAGGGTACATAAAACTCTAGTCTAACCTCAGGATACATTTGACTAAATAGTTCTTAATTGAGCCAATCTAATTAGTCATATCTAATTAAGGTACATTTTTCAGAAAGGCATCTGATCTTAACTCAAAGACAGTAAAAAAAAAATTGACATATAGAAAAATCACTAGTTTTGTTGCCCAGTTGTTAAATACTTGGACAGTGGATGTCTTATCTTATGTTTGTCTTAACATTCGTCTGGCCTAAGTTTACAGATACTGCTTCTCACTATGGTTTTCTCTATAAGCTTCAAAAGCGTTTGTATTTTCTAAGAATAAGATTCTATAACCTCCCGGAAAATGTTTCACTGATTTAACTGTGCAAGTGATTGGAAGCTTTTTCTGACGTCTGTTCTAGCTCTTCCCGTAGGAAGCTATGCCAGTTCTTTCTTGTCCCAACCCAACATGAAGCATCTACAGGAATATAACTCAGCAGATGCATGTCCTGCATCAGGATCCATTTAAAAACTGTTGCACTGATTAACAGCTGTCATGAAAATATTCCAGGACAACAGGAGTCCCATATGCCTTTGTCAAGTAATTAGATTTGAGCTGTCCACTCAATGGTACTAGAAGTCCAACATAACAATTCTTACATATCTTAAGTGATTCCTGGTCCTGGTAAGAGATGGCCAGTCTAAGAAGAGGGAGAATGGCCACTCAGCTTTCAATCAAAGCTGTTCACCAAATCAGTCTGACATAAGCTTTTAATGAATGTACATGGGGCCACTAAGAGAGTAAGAAATAGTTTGTATTTGTATTCTCACCTGAGTAAAAATTCATTTTATTTACCTGCACTCATGACACCATGCACTCCTGTCTTACGGATACATTCTTCAACATCACTGAGACACTGGATGTTTCCATTTGCAAATACAGGAATGCTTACAGCTTTTCTATACCAGTGAATAAAACAGATGCATAAAATTGAGAATTAGAGTCAACCCAGAAATTCTACTGTTGTCACACATAAACTTGTTTGCTCTTTAATCCACTTAAAATCTACCTTCATTATCTGTTAGCAGAATTCCAGCGAGATGAGCACTGCTCACTGACCTGACAGCCTGAATGTGCTCCCAGGACGCCACGCCAGCAAGCGGTCCCTTCTGCTCTTTAGTACGGCCATGCACAGTCAGCAGCTAGAACACAAAGTTACATTTACTTTTCATGTGCATGAACCACTGGACAAACCAACTGACAAAAATTTCCTTTCACCCCATACACTTCATGGATGCCACTGAATTCCCACTGCTACTTCAACAGTGCAACAACTTTGGTATCACAGAAAGGTGTCAGCAGCTCACCTACTATGGCATGGTCTTGGGCTTCTTTCAGCTTGCTATTCCACAGCATGACAAGACTGTATCTTGGGAGAACCTACAGATTTCCTCCTGTATTGGCTTCTATTTGTGATTCACTTCGGAATTTGTGTTATATTGATCTGGCTTGCTCCTCAGCAGAAGGTCTGAATACTGTCAGTACTGGCTCTAACCACAGTGTCTCTTCCTATTTAACTGGAGTTAACTCCTAGAAAGCTGCCTCTTTCCTCACTAGCGGCAGTCATCTTTGATACCAGGTTTTTATTATAGCCCTGGGGATTTCATGCACTCACACTGCCTCCTGCAGCACTACATTAGACTGAGATGCTTAGCCACAGTGAAGGATGTCACCCTGTGCAGTGATTACAAGAGAGACTCTGAAATCATGATGTTTTCTGTATCACACTATTGGGCTGCTGCCTATGACTGCAAAGATATAAAGTCTGTCTGCATCCCACTTTTCCTGCTTGTAAAATGATGCAGCCTATTCATCTCCACCGTAATCCAAGATCTGGTCACCAGATGCTTTACAAAGAGATGTGTGTCCAATGCAAGAGTACAGGGAGCAGCTGCCACCTTACCTGGCATCCAGCCTTCTCTAGCATCTGCGCATACTTCACTGTCTTGTCAATTTCTTGGAAAATGCGGATTTTACATGTGATGGGAACAGAGAGCTTCTCATTAGCCAGTAAAACTGGAAAAGATTGAAAAGACACATAAGTGGGCTGCACAATGCTATGAAAAGTGCCTATTCTCCTCAACATCCTCAAGATACTAGGTGTGGCATGGAAAAAGCCTGAAAAGTTAATGCAAGGCAGTTCTCACAGCGTAAACAATCAGCAGTGTCCTCTGCAATCCTTATTGCTCAGGTTAATCAAGTAACAGTAAAACATGAAGCACAAAATCTGCATTCTAACAAAAAGGCATAAAATAGTCAACGTTTAATAGTCCTAATGCTTCCATCGCATCAAACCTTCACTTTCAAGGACCATCACCTCAAATCTTCATCATTGATACAGGTTTACCATAATTACAGGCTACTGTACTCCTACTCTGCCAACAACATTAACACTTTCTTGTCCACCTTTCCTACAAGAGATGCTTTGCTTCTTTCCAAATCTTCACACAAACAGACATGACAAGTAGAGTATTGTCCATGGCCAAAAGAAGCTTATCAACTGAGTTTGATAACTGTGGACCCAGTTTAATAGTAAATGTAGGTTACAGAATCAGGATGAAATCTAGAGCATGTTAAACTCCCACAGTGTTTACACAGTGCATGGAATTGGAAAACTACTGAAAAGATTGCCAACAAAGCCAACAGGAAAACACTGAGCAATGGCATGCTTGAAATTCTCTTTACTTCCAGAGCTTGGCTGTATAATATAGCCACCTGCTGTGTTCTAACTCAAATCCTAGGAGCCCTATTGATAGGTACTTTCTATTACCCTTTCAAAGGAACAATTAAGGCATATACAGGCATAAGCAGAAAAGAGTACTCCATCATATTAGAAAAGGATGGGGAAGAAGGAGGAAGAGGAAGCTCTGACCACCTTTCATACAACAGCCTAATAAGACAACTCTCTCACTAGACAGCCTGGATTCTCACACAAATGGATGACCTGAGTTCTCTTCTCACCTTGAGGCTGTTCTGATTTGCACCTTTCGCTTCTAAGACAGACGCCCTAACAACCACATTATATGCTGGGCAGAAAAGCACTGTCTAGCCTTCCAGGGTCTCAGCAGTCTCTGTGCCAAACATCATTCAAGATTCCCTGGACCACAGGGAACGCAAACAGAAGTACGTTTCACGGAATTCAGACACTTCCTCTGAAGTGGGGTGAAAGCACATTCTCAGCTATACTCAATGACCAAAACCTTGCTTTTAAAATCAATTCTGAATGTATTAAAGAAACAAAAAAACCCCAATACTGTTCACAACTGCTACCAGTAGTCTGAAAACAACCTACACAAATTAGAAGAGAAGCATAGCTTGCTATGGTGCAGACAGAAAGGTATGCTGAGTTGATCAGAAAAGGGCAGCTGTGGCTTCAAGTAGAAAAACTCCTGGCTCCTGAGAACTTCAAAGTGAAAAAGTAAGGCACTGGGAGTTCTGCTGTTTCATAGAATCCCAGACTGGTTTGGGTTGGAAAGCACCTTAAAGATCATCTATTTCCAACTCCCAGACACGGGCAGGGACACCTTCCACTAGAGCAGCTTGCTCCAAGCCCCTGTGTCCAACCTGGCCTTGAACACTGCCAGGGATGGGGCAGCCACAGCTTCTCTGGGCACCCTGTGCCAGTGCCTCAGCACTCTCACAGGGAAGAATTTCTAGACCCTAGAAAAAGTCTATAAAGAATTTCCAACTCTAGTTTCTAGAGCTGGAGAGACATTAAGCCATCATTAGACTAGGGCTTCATTGACTAACTTTCACCTAAAGTGTTTCAGGTACTAAAGTCTTTCAGCAGATCTAGAACAAGTTTGTAGTGGGATACTACCAAGTATTCTGAGGGTGCCACTGGAATACAGTAAGAAAGAAACTAAAAAAAACCAAAACACCAAACCAACAAAACACAAACACAACCCTCCCCAAAGAAACATGCTGCACCTCCTTTCCCCCAAATCCATAAACCTCCTCTCAGTAATGAGTTCATCCTATTCCCTCTCAAAGTGAAGTCTGTAAAGTGAGGCGTCTTTAAAGACTTACTCATTCTCTGAAGAAGATCCCATTCCTCTTGCAGAAATGCTCCGTAGTGACCTATGATAAAAAAACATGACAGACTTGTAGAGAAGACCAAGATTCATAGATGTTCACATACAAAGATCCAGACACTCATATGCCTTTGGAAACAGAGTTGCTCTCTCCTGCCCAAACTGGAAGAGTTGAGTCATTCTGTCCCCCATGCCACCCTAGATTTACAGGACAAACAATGAATCCCCACACCCTACTTCCACTGCTACTCCCTAAGGCTGTTGTGTTGACACTAGCAGCTCAAAGTCCAACTTTCAGGGGTTTATAGCAGGTGTATAAAAATTCTCTTCAGGATAACCTGATCAGATTGAAAGATCTATTTGCTCTGTACACCACTGATCACTTCCTATTGGTCTTCGAAACACATTTTAGAAGAGGAATGAGCAGTTACTGAACAAATCTCTTCTCAACATCCTAACTTATTCAAAACTTTCAAACACTGGTTCTGGTTTTCAAACATAGCTATCTTTACAATATCTCTTAGGGATCCAGTAGGTGTTATCCTTTTATATGCTAATGTGAATAGACTCTGTGCAAGTACCAAGGAAACAGGAGACTCTACGTTCCTGCATAACATAATTTTAAATGCAGTGTTGCAAAACTGGTTTCATTTGGTCCTCTTGGTGTTTTACTAGCAACATTCACATTTGAAATGTACCATTTCTCTATTTATGCAGGGTTCAGATTTGCACGTACCTCTCTTTGCAATCATTTGGGGGCAACCCAAATTTAGGTCTATGGCATCGCAATAATCCTGAGCCAACAGTGCTGCTTGGACAAACACTTCAGGGTCATTGGCACAGAACTGAGAAAGACAAAAAAAAGTGGAATAATTAGGCAATAGCTTTCTTGAAGTACTGACAACACATTATGACATAGTTATGAAGCAATCTACTTGCTACAGAAAACAGGCATAATATGCACAGTTAATAACAGCAAACACCATTTCCCAAAAAAGAAAACACACCACAGACATAAACTGTGACACTCACCTGCCAAAGATCCTCAAACTTCAAATGAAAAAATGAGAAAGATGAGCATTCGAGAAGCAAAGAAATATTTATAGAATATTTGACATGTAATATCCAAGAAAAAGATGGAACAACAAGGAAGATCCCCTGTAGAACAAGCAGCTATAGCATTTAATATATAAAGGTAGTGCAGAAGAAAAGAGTAACCTGTGGTATCTCTGGGTCTTCAGACAATTCAAACTTTGTAGATACCAGTAAGTACCACTGCCTCTCAAATGAATTCACATTAGTGTGGAATGTGAAATAGACACACTGGGCTGATAGTCAAATGCTCAGTCTTAAGTATAATTAATATTACATGTAAAACAGTGCAAAAATCAATTTATTAAGAAAAAAATACGTTACTTTGAAGCTGCTTTGTTGAACAGGACAGAAACAGACTATTATTCTCATTTATGCTTTTAAACAGATTTTCTTAAATTCATTATTAACAAAAAACAATGCCATCACACCTTTAAATAACATGGATTTAAACTCAAGCACATGTGAGCAGATGTCGCTTAAGTGCCACGGCACTATGTAAATTATGTAACTAAAACAAGAAAAGGCATTTCCTTCTCTGAGATGATTAAAACAGTGGAAAGCCTCCAACCACGCCACATCAGTGAGGATTTTTACACAGTAAAACCCACAACTCATAGGGCTGGCAGGGCTCAGACATACCTCTGCTTAATCTGTTTCCAAGAGTCTGTGACCAAAACCCAAACCTGCCCAGAAATATTGCAGAACTCAGTAAAGATTGCTGTACTGGGTCAAGAGAAGATCTAGTTAGCTATGTGCCTTTTGTCCAATAGTGGCCAGTGCGAAGGATAATGTAGCAAGCTCACAGTAACTGCCTCTCTTCAGGCAGGCTTGCTCAGAACACAGAGCTTACTGAGCTGAAGATCTGTGTTCAAAAGACTTAGAGCTTTCTAAGACTAGATCTCTCTCACTTGTATTTTTCTGCGGCAAAGAAAGTACCTCTCTTAGAAAAAGTAGAATATACAAAGCTTTACTGAGACAGAACAAAGGTCCACCTCATCCTGCTCTGATAATGGTCAACAACAGATGACTAGGGAACAGCAAAAACTGGTTCTTTGGAAGAAAACGTCTTCTTTGGAAGCAGAAGTGGTGTCTGCTGCACCTAACGACCCTCGAGAGAGTTTTCCTTCATTTGCTTTCTAAACTCATGTAATCTTTCAGCATCCATTACATCCCACAGTAATAATTTTCAAAGTTTATCACTACCTTTATTTAACATTTCTTTCCCATTCATCTTCAAGCCAGTCTTACTTTCATTGACTTCTCACCTCTCCCCTCAGTCAGGGCGAAGAGTCCCCATCCATTGAACTGCCCCACATGTGGAAACCACACCATTCCTTTGGTCATGCTGGCTGCCTTTCCCTGCATTCAGCTCTGCAGCCCCCTCCTTTGGGATGGAGTGGAGGAACACACCTGAACTTCACAAGGTACTTAAGAAGAAGAAGCCATAAGCTTTAAAGTGTGTCCTATCTTTCCTGCATCTTTTTTCTATAGCTATGCACCGAGTTCATTGTTTCAGAGTACTACTCAAAAATCCATGATCCTCCCTGAATGGCATCACATCTGGAACAACCCTTGACTCTAGAAGACCAGCTACAACTTACATCTAAAGATGAGGTGTAGAGGACTGAAACCCTGTGAGAAGTCTAGTGCTCCAGGCCCCTGTGGTTAAGATATCAAATCCCCTTTGCTACACAAGGAATAAACAGAAAAAAACACTTACCTTCATGAGCTAAGTACTACTAGCAGTATTTAGGGGAAGAAAATCAGATTTCTGTCATCCCATATAACCAGGTATATATAGACACCCACACACACAGAGGTAACGCTGCCGTGAACTCATGAGCATTTGGAAAACGTCTGGATTTGTTAACACAAACGGGCAGGATGACAAGGGTGCATTTGGCAATGCTGACTTGCTTTCGTAGAGCTACCTAAGAGCGCACCGCAAGGAGAACCCCGCGGAGCCCTTCCTGGCAGTGCCTGCCGCCGCTCCGGCGCTGGGGCTGACCAGGCAGGCGCCGCCGCTCCGGGAGCGCAGCGGGCCGCCGGGTCGGACGCCAGTGGCAGCACTCACCTGCACGATGAGCGGACGGTCCTCGGGACAAGCCTCGTCGTAGAGGTTCTCGCGGCGGTAGTTAGCGTCCCTGAGGAAGACCTGGGCGTGCAGCATCGGGGTGTAGCAGAGCTGGGCGCCGTGGCGGCGGCTCAGCAGCCTCCAGGCCAGCTCGCTCTGGTCAACCATGGGCGCCACCACGTAGTGGGCGCTCCGCAGCGTCTCCCTCCAGAAGGCCTCCCCACGCAGCTTCGGCATCTCTCGTCCGCCCGCCCGCGCGGCGCTGCGGTAGCTGCCGGGGTTCGCAGCCGCCGCCTGAAGCCCAGAGGCGGGCGCGACAGCGAAGCCCGGGCAGGGCACGGCGCCGGCCGGACGGTGCCACCGCCATCTCGCTCCGGTCGGCTCCGCGGTGCAGCTGCGGCTGCGTCCCCTCCGGAAACAGCGGCGCTGCAAGGAAGGGCCGCGCGCCGAAGAGTCCAGGCAACCGCAATGCCGGCGTGCGGGGTGGGGAAGTGGCCGTTACCATCTTCCATTGCGTTCACTTCCAGAGGCATAAGCGAGCCATTCTGGTATTTTAAACATTCAGCCTCTCTAATCCTCCTTCACCCACCCCCATCTCTTAAGCAGCTGCTCCAGAATTTGTTTGGGGTTTGGCTTTATTTTTTTTTTTTGCTTTTGAGCCGAGCTGCCGGCAACGGGCCTGATCTTCCGCGACAGTAACGTAACACCCGCTACCTTTATCACTGGTCTGCCTTAAATGTTTTGGGTTTTACTTGACCTCCCCCTCAGCACTGGAAAGCTGCTCCATTTGAGCAGTCTGGTAGTGCTGTTTAGTCACCAGTTCTTGCATGTTTTAGCTATTGTCTTTGGCAAGAGAGGCATATTTCTTTCTCCTCAGGGAAATGGTAGAATAGAAAACAAAAGAATAGCTTTCTTATTCTTCCTATTAAGGCTATATTGCAGATTTAAGGTATACAGCCCATGATTTCAAAGTAGCAATGTGTTTGTGAACCTATTAAGTTTATAGGGCCAAGAGGGCACTCTGTTTTTCAGTCTGAAGATTAAGACCAGCCTGATGTAGAGAAGCCTTTGAGAAGCTAGCTGAAAAAGAGAATGGAAAGTGAAAACCAGTTGACAAGAGAAACTCCGATTTCATGCGAAGGACTTGATTTCTGCCCGCATCTTCTCAAAACAAGCAACTGTAAATCTTGATTTTGCAGAATGTATATTACCGTTCCACCTATGTCTATCTGATGGACTAGTGAGAAACAAGAAGCAGTACCAGCACTAGTAAGGTTTTTATTTTTTGCACACTGTGTCCAGCAGCCAGTTGCAGAATGGGATACAGGGCAGCAGCTCATAGTTACACAATTATGGGGGGGAGTTGAATCAAACCCAAAACAACCTTCTGCTTTTCAAGTAACAACCAAAGCAACACTGAGACCATATAGGCTGTTTAAAAGTCCCTGAGGAACTTCTATTACTAAACCAGTTATTTTCAAGCTTTGCTTAGATGAGACCATGAACATTTATCTTTATATACGGCACTCATCCACCTCCTAAGCCAACAGCTGGAACAGTCCTTGCTCCCTCCCATTCAAGATTTGTTAAAACATTTTAGCACAGAACTATTGTAGTTGTCTGCTTGAAGTTTAATCACTGCTTTCTTTTTCCTTCTAGGTTTTCAACTGAACCAAGGCAAGTAGAATTCTTTCAGTGTTGTTTTTTTTTTTTTCAGGCTCACTACAACTACCAGTAGTTAAATTTAAAACGAACCATACAACAACATTTGTTTTCAGTTACGTAGTATCCTATGCCAAGATGTGCATGGATAATATGCAGTAGATATAATGAAGTCCCAGAGCATGCACGTATGCCCAGTTCACACAGCCACTCTTCAGTACTAGATTCTTTGTGGCTATAAGGCACCTCACCCTCACACATTAGCCACTTCCCCTCCTTCTGTTACTGCCTAACACCTAGTCACCCTTAACAACTTGACAGCATTTATACCCATTACCTAACACTCTCAGTGACCTTGAGGTAGATGGCATTAGTCCCATTTTACAGATGGGGAAACTGAGGCAGTAGCATTAATGGCTTGTTCAAAACCACAATAGTGGAGTCAGGATTAGAATGTGGGAGTTTCCACTTCAATCTTGTGGGTGTGTGCAAAATCATGGCAACAAGAAGCCATGCTCCAGAATAAGTAGTCTTCTTTATTAGTGTTATTATTTCTACAGACTCCAACTCAGATATGCCAGAAGCAGGTTTTGCTTTATACCAAGAAATGAGAGATTGTAGATGAAACACAGGATTAAAAAATAGTGGTAGAGAATAAGACAAAAAGCCAACCAGTGATCAATTCTGTTTAATACTAGGAAAGCCATAAAGACACTGTTAAGACCAAAACATATTTAAAAAAAAAACCCAACAAAACCCACAAAAAACCAACCAACAAACAAAAAAACACCAACCCAGAAAACAAAACAAAAAAAAAAAAAAAGAAAAAGAACAAGACTTATTTTGGAGACTAAGGTGACATTATATTGGTTTTATTTCAGATTTCACAGAAGAAACACTTTATAAAACTAAAACCAGTTAACCCAGCCACTATCAACAGAGGGTGGCATAAGCAAGACACTAGGTCAGAACGTGAAGTGAAGAGCCATCTATTCCTGTCACTGAAATGCTCCTGTACTACCAGGACACTTCACTGGGGGATTAAGATGAAGAGAACTGGGGATTTATAGCAGTTCTGAGAGGCATAATAGCTCCTCCTAGTTGGGGCTTTGTTGCTACCCACATCTCCTCTGTATCATAAGTGTAGTAAGGATTTACTGATTTTGGAAAGGACAGATTCAGCATAGCAAAGGCAAGAAGTTTATTGAATTTTATGCAAGTTTCCTTTAAAAAGGTACTATGTCTTAAAATCATGCCATCAGACTGATTACTTGGCTAACTTTTGTGGGATCTCCAGTCTCATTACTGAGAGGAAAATTAATACGCAAGGCTTAGGAAGACCCTGTGCTAAATAGAATATACAGGGGCTGTGGGTACATACTCATGTTTGCCTGAACTTTGGTTATGGAAGAGCAGGGGTAAAATGATTTGTTATCATTGAAGAACTTTATTCCACCCCTACCCCCCGCTCCGAATGTCTGGTTGGGTGGCAAGACTGGAGGTGAGAAGGAAAAAAGTAAAGCAATAGTCCTAATGCTTTACTAAGGTTCTGATAGAGCAGAGCACAGAACCTTGCACAAATATAAAGTACCTGCCTACGGATAGCTTTGCCTTCTTTTCATCACGCCCAGGTGTTAAGACTGTTCCATACAGTGGCATCCATCTTACACTCCCCCCCCCACCAAAAAAGTGGATGATGGCAAGAACCCTGCCTTCCTCACTACTACCTTTTCCTTTCTGAACTGGGAAGGGCAGTGGGAGAAAGAGAAAAAAAAACAGAAGAAAGAGAAACCACACTATTCCAAAGATGCACTTTGGTTTAACATATAGGCAACTTCCCCTTGTAGAATAAGCTTTCCCCTCCAAAAAGGGATGTTTCTTTTCTTCTATAACCCACGATAAATTAAAACCAAGTAAGAAGTCTCTGGTTTGACATAATAAATACTTAGAATATATCAAATGAAAAAAAAAAGTTACAAAAGCCTCAACGGAATTGTCTTTCTGACATAGCCACAGACAGATTCTTCACAGACAAAAAGCTATCTCAGAAATCAGCTGCAGCTCTTCTCCCTGCACACTGGGCTTGGTCGACAAGTGCTATCACATATGCTTTGGAATACTGTTAAGACAAAAACAATATAGAGCACAAGAAATCTACTCCTAAATTTGTTTTTCATACTGCCAAAGGTGTAGGAGCTATCATAGATGAGCAACCCTCACAGCAGTGCACAGTGACAGAATTGGAGCACTAGAGTAACACAGACAGGGATGCTAGGGGGAAAACAAAGCATAGGGAGAGAACAAGAGAGAGAACCCATAAAAGTTGGGAAAGGAAAAGATGAGCAAGAGAGAGAAATCAAGTTCAGCTGGACTTCCCAGTTCTGGCAGCAGAGCAGATGAGATGTTGAACAACAGGAAGAGTTCCTTGGGGTCCGTCATAACAAAGAATGTTATTGGCATTTTCTTCTTCACCATTGGCGGTAAGCAAGCAGAAGTTAACCCTCTCTGACACTGACACGTGGCTCTGCCAGTGAGCTGTGGATGATCCCAATAATTGACTCAACACCATCTCCCTCCAACAAGGTGCGGTGATCCCCTTCAATAATATGGACAGATACTTTCCCATCACATACCTGCACAGATACAGAAAAGAAAAGCTTTACAGTCACATATACAATCAGCTAGTTGGTTTGGGTTTGGCAGTCTTCTAAGTCACTCATAGTTTACACCACTGTCTTGGTCAAACTCAATTGAAAACAACACCAGTTTTACAGTGACACATTTCTATAGGTCAGCTGCAGGGCATTGCTTGGAACCAGTTTTAAAGCATGATAATTTGACAGCCTGACAGGTGACCCAATCAAATATAAGCTGGGCAAGAAGCCAACCTGATGCTAACTGAGTAATTTACCTACAATATCAAAGAATTAATGATGAAATAGCTACTTCCAAGCCCTTAGGAAAATCAAATAACCCTCCCCTCAGCCTAATCTTTTTCCCACCACCATCAAATCTTCCTTTAAGGTCATTATGTAACTCTAATAACATATGAGTTAACCTAGTATCAATAATGAGTATAAATTAGAAGTCTGAAGGGACAAGAGATACCAGAAGCAGGTGTTCCAAAATCCTCTCCCTTTTCCCTGGTATTGTGCAATAATGTAAGACACTTAACCCTTTCAAATGAACACGGGTAGAGACCAGTGACCTTATCTGGACTATGGGCTGAAAACCTAAGGTTTTTAGGCTCACAAGAAACCCACATACTAATTTCAAAGTGGTCCCCAAAAGCTAACTAAGGAAGAGCGACCCCTGTTGTCAAAAGGCTTGACAGTTGCTCTTCAGAAGTCTGCCCTCAAACAGTAGACAAACTGTAGTTTATAGCAACAGAAGGAGACTAAAAGTTACTTCTGCCAAGTTACTCTTAACATCTTTATTATCTGAAGTCCAGACAAGAGAGCTGCAAGAACCAGCTATAGAAACACTTATCCAATAGAGAGGGTAGACCTCCTCCTGGCCCTCACTACCCTGAAAAAATGCCTGGAACCAGCCAACTCACTTGCTTCTGGGGACTTTAAGTTCTTGTTACAACGCAATAGCTACAGAATTACAATTTCTTTCAGGCTGAGTTCATCCTTTCCCCTGCACTAAGAATGACTTTCCATGCTTTTCTTTTGCTCCCTCAAGTATCAAGAGAACCTCAACAGTCACCAGCGGGCCTCAGACTGACCTCTGAGAGTCTGTAGTCTCCACCCAGTCCTTCTTCATATTCACTGTGAGACTTTGCACGCATCAGTGTCACATTCCCATGATACTTGGACTCCGGTATATACTTGTCAGCAGCCTTCAGTTTATGGTAAAAGGAAGCAGCAGCAAAGCTGAGTGCTTCACGATCGATGTTTGCATGCATCTGAGTTATCAGGTCTGCAGCAGCATTCACACGAGCCTCCAGATCTTTCAAGGGTAGAAGAATCTCTAGCAGCTGGAAATATTAATTTTTTTTCCCATTAGTCTCAATATCTGATAATCCATCTGTTAAACAGAAAACCACAGCCCTCTTGTGCAACATAAAGATACAAAAAACTCCAAACAAACCAACATCACCTTATTGTATTCAATGCCTGTAAACTGCTGAACAAAGGCACACAATGCTTCAGTCTCCAATGCAGCCTCATTTCCTTGGGCCAGCTTGGCTCTGTAGCTCTGTAGGAGAAGAATAAAATGTGAACATGATAAAAACCAATTACGAAACAAATGGCTTTGAACCAGGAAAAGGTGAGGGAGAAAAAAAAAAAAAAGAAAAAAGCTTAGGGTGGGGAATAAAGATCCCATGAGGACAATCAACCAGTGGCAATTGCCTAGAGCCTGGTATCCTATAGATACAATGTACAATGTACAAAGTACAATGGAAATGTAAGGGAATGCTTGAGCAAGGTTTCCTAGCCACCCCTACACAAGGATCTTGTGCTGCAGGCTCCAGGATCTTCCAGAAACATACTAATATTATGATTCACCATAGCAAGAGCAACATTTGTGTCCAAGCCCTCACCAGTTAATGAAGACCACCCCCCATATGCTTCCATCCTTCAGCCATTCCTAAGCATCCACTGTCTACAGCTGTCTCCCAACTCCCCTGTCAAGACATCTGCCAGTTTTTCCGATGATTCATATCTAGAGTAGCAGGATCTTAGAACATGAGCCCTGACACAGGATGATCCCCAGACAATAAATTTTCTTTGTGTCTCTTACCTGAGTGTACGCTGCCACAAAGGAATGAGACCCATCAAAGAGGAACAGACTGTTGAGTGCATGGGAAGCATTTTGTTGGTCTTGCAGTTGGGAGCACATTTCAAAAGCTACACAGGCACCGAAGGAATACCCAGCAATGCGGTAAGGTCCTTCGGGTTGTATCTGCTTCATACAGTCAATGTAATAGGCTGCCAGGCTCTGTATGCTGTCCAAGGGAGCAGCTAGAACACAGAAGCAAGTTAGAAACAGACTCCAGTGAAAGACACTGTCAGAGAGGTGGAAACATCCAGGTTATTTTGTTGAAGGTCAGTTTCTGAATTATGGTTAGCAACTTAACATTTTGGACAAAGAATAGTAATGTTGCTGCCTTCCAAAGACAGGTAGAACAGCATGTCTTGTTTTTCTCCTGCATGTTTATCTGCTGGCAGGGACTCTGCAACATCCAATTGTTCCATTTGACCATACATAATCTAACCTAGTACTTCTCTTGTTATTTGGCAAGTCTGAAATGACCCTGTGCAGGCTATAGGTTACCAATATTTTAACCTCGAGTTTAAGAGTCTAGAAGCAAAGCTATCTCTATAAGGCAACCAAAAATCAGAATGCTATTTTACAAATTCAAGATGATGAACTGAGATACCTTTTGTGCACTGGAGTCCATAGCAGGGCATATGAAGTCTGGAGGTGAGAGTGTAGAAAACTGCAACAGATCCTTCAATGGGGTGAACAAGGAAAAGAGGGCGCTCTGTGCTCTGAACATCATTGAGGCGGGTTATTGTTGGCCCTTCTGGGTTCACCAACAAGTTGTTCAAATCTAGTTTTGGAGATTTGCCTGGGCCTATCTTCATCAGCTGGGATGGCTTTAGCTCTTTGAAGGGAAGCACACCAGACAAAATACAACTAGATTCAGGATCAGTCTTGGGTACACACTCATAGTCCTGAAGGAGAATCTTAAGGCTGCTTTGGATTAGCCCACTGGCTCACTAAATCATCAGGGCACAGACAGAGATCTTCTTCACCAACTGCATATGCTTTTAGCTTACAGTAAGCATGACATTACATTGTTTACTCCTTAGACAGGTAAAAGGTCTCAAATTGCATCCTGCACACAGCTGCAGAGGAGTACTCACACAGGCAGATACAAGCCAGGCAAGAAAGTGGCTTTCACCCTCTTTCTTATACCCTGCCCCCAGAAATGATGGGCCTAACCTCAGTGCCCAATGCTCCTCAGTGACATGTCTGTCACTTAAAAGCCTTTCAGCTATAACCTTTTTTCATTATTTGAGGCTTATGTCACTAGAGATGAAAGAAACTGATTGGAAGTTTAATTATTTGCATTCAGGTGACTGTCAGCAACCCCAGTGCAGGCACTATACCCTCTGCTGTCCTTGACTTGGAAGAAAGTTCATGCAGTTTGTTGACTGTAAGAAGTCGGATTTCTCTCATGGTCATAACGATGTCATAGTCTCTCTCCAGTGTCTGGCGCACCTCCACACCCATCAAGGAATCCAAGCCCAAGTCTGCCAAGGTACTCTCAGCATTCAGACTACTCACATCACGGACACCTGAGAAAAAAAAGAGCACACCAATAAATGGCCTGTTTCTTTTCAGCTGCAGGCCTCTTGCAGTTTTCTTCTCAATCTCTTTCTTTCTCCTGAAACCTGAATAAACTGCAGCTAGAGAATTATGTTTTAGGATCATCTAATGGTTTCACCAAGTCACCTCTTCTACAACCCACATCAAGTCTACTCATATAGGATCTTGTCTTTAGAGTACATGTTAAATGTGTGCAGCTTTTATGACAGGGATGACATGGGATACATCAGTCCCAGCTAAATAGGTGTGAACTTTGTCACTACAGCTCTAGACCAAGTTCAGAACAGTCAGCTAGAGGAACTTCACCCGTTCTAAACCTAAAACAACTAACCCTCAGCTACAGCATGAGACAAAACTGTCAATGATGGTTGATTGCAACACTTGACGTCTGTAACACTGGAGAAGGCAATTCCTCTGGTCTTCATAGCCTTTTCCTCTTCAGTTTTCACACTGTTCAAGTCTCTTACCCCTTCCTTACCTGTAAAAGTCTCCTCATAACAACACTTGGATCTACAGCTCTTCCTCCCCACCTCTACCTTCTGGTGCCCCATGTTGCCATGCTCCCACCATTAATCTTCTTACTAGCTTCCCCCTTTTTGTCTTCACACAGTCTCTCCTTTTAAACTAACCCTACAGCTGGTACAGATGCTTTCCCATGACTTCTCAAAGCCACGTCTGTTCTGCGAGGTCAGACTTGTCTGACTGCCCACAGTTCCTTCAGTAATACTCAGGAGACTGCCTTTAATGTATCAGTATCTCTTTTGGTAGAAAACAAAGAAGCAGTATATGCTTCTGTCCACAAAAGAGACAACAGCAGAGTTGACAGAGATTACTCACTTTCAGCACAAGAAGAGGGGACAATGGTAAAATTTAGCAGGTTCAAAACAGACAGAAGGACATGGCACTTCTTGTAACACATAGTAAAGCCATGGTTACTATATGTTCACATAGAATGGCAGCTGATGAGAGAATACACTAAGTACATAAAAGCTACTTTTTGCAGCATAAGGACATCCCAAGGCGAATGTTTGAAAGCTGCGATAGTACTCAAAGTTAGTCATGTATTTGCCCTATTATGTGCTGTCCCAGAATTTTGCTCTTCAGGGCTGTTCATGTTGATCCTCCATTTGGAGAAAGGTGCCAGTCCACTCTAAAGAAAACCCAAGACAGTGAAGTATGTGTGTGTATATGTAAATATACTAAGGTGAAGAAATGAATTGATTATTGGCAAGAAGCAGCAGTGTAAACAAAACAAACAGTCCCCCACCACCCCCACAGCACAGGAAATCAGGAGATGCTGAATAAAGCATCTACAGCAATATCACTGATTTCCAAAAGCACTGAGATGGTAGACACTGCCCAGCAGTGCTTGTCTGAGAGCACCTACCCAGGATGTGAGCAACAGCTGCTACAAGATCCCGCTGACTGCCTCCTTCAGTTTTCACAGAGACCTTTTCTGCTAGGACAAAACTAGACATGACAGGATGAGGCTGATTCAGGAAGTTGTCAAGCACCTCCAGGCATGAACTGATTTGCTGCAGAATGGTTCCTCCAATCACAATCTCTTTGTCTCCCATTGTCTTAAGAAGGATGCCCACATCACCAATGGCTCCCCACTGGATTGCCAGGCCTGGAGAAGAAATCAGAAGAAAGAACACACTAGACAACTACCTAAAGCACGAGGCAGCAACAAAAAAGAGTTAAAAACCAGCTAAGTGAAGGCCTGCATTTCCTTTGTTCTGTTAAATGGTCAGTATTCGTTCACACATGAATGACTCAGGGTAACAGGCAGGAGAAGAAACAGCCTTCAACATTCAATATCCAGACAAGGGCACAAATTTCTGGTGAGCTGGTTCTCCTCTGGATGTTTGGAGAGAAAGATGATTCTGTGCAATCAGTAAAGCCATCTTACCTGGGAGTCCATCGTGATGCCGCTGCTCACAGATACGCTCCATGGCAGAATTGGCAAAGCCGTAATTACTTTGTCCAGCATTTCCTCTTCCACAGCTTACAGAGGAGAACACAACAAAATAGTCCAAGTCTGGACACTTCTTACGAGTCACCCTTGGAGTAGAGCAGGAGAGAGAAACTTCATCAGAAAAGCGTGCTAACTCTGTCACTGTGGAAGACTAGGGCAAGACTTCAGTTTTTAAAACCACTTTAAGTTTTATCAGCTCTGTGACCATGAAAGCAACTCATACTTGTCCCTTCTACAGACACTTACCAATCCAAATGAAGGGTGCCTGAATACTTGGGCTTGTTGACCTCCCAGAATAATTCTGGGGTCTGGTTTTCAATCATACCATCTCTCAGGACCTGGAGGGAGTGGAGAAAAAGAAAAGAAAAAAAAAAAAAAAGAAAAATAAAAAGAGTGCATTTTTCCATTTAAATTGGCCACATGGCTTAAGATACGACAGGATATCCCTACACAATGCATTTGTGTAACTTTACAGTACAGACATACCCTGAATGTCCTGAAATGACTAGGGCAACATGGCTTTTGGTAAGTCTGCTTTTTTCAGTACTGCCACTGCAGCCTTCAGCTGTCAAGCTCTGTGTGAGACTTTTCTTGTCCCCAGGGGTCTCAGGCAACATTTGTCAACTGAAATCGCTGGCCACATACAAGTTGCTTCCCAGGTCAAGGGGCCAGACCCTTAAGCCTTTAGTCACCAGGCAAGGCCAAAGCAAAGTGTCCTTTGAAACTGTCACGTTAACACACCAGGTAGTCTACCACAACAGAGAGATGCGATCTAAACTGTATGAAGCCTGAAAGCCCTCAGCAAAAAAGCCACTTGAATGGCTGCTCCCTCTTACAAGTCCTGAACATTTTTGTCACTTACCACAGCCAAATTAAAGATGCCTCCAACTGGACCAAGCTGCAAAGCTTCTTCTATCAACAGCTGTGTTCCTTCTAGTGTTGCAATATCACTGGTAGATACCAACACCTGGATTCCCAGTGCCTTCCACTGTCTAACACGTTCAGCCTGATAGCCTACAAAAATAAAGGTGAACAGTGCTGGGATGAAGCATTCAAACCATAAGGCTTTCGTTAACCTGCTCCTTACTCTTTTCCAACTAGATAGGAACTGAACAGATAAATAATACCCGACTCAGCTACAAGCAGAAAATTGGACAACACAGCTAGAGTAAGGCAACAGATTATAGTAGCACAACCGGAACCTAAGAAGTAGAAACAGCTGATCTATGTGTTTGAACAAGTGGTGCAATTGTGAACTTATCAATGGAAAGAAATCTGTAGAGACAATTATGTGGACTGAATTTGTATGAGGAAAGAGTAAAAAGGCTACTGCTACTAAGAAATCTCAATTCCACGACTGTAATCAAACTAATGGCTTAAAACTGAATAAAACTGCTTACTGATGTTATCAGATAATAGGGCACATCTTTACAGATTAGCTATCTGAAGGAGCAGAAGTAAGCATCCACATAAAACTTGAGCGACAGTTTTGTGTGGTCCCTCCTTGTGGCATGTGATCTCGCACACTACAGCCACAGAAGAAATCAGTGAGGTAGCAAGATACTGATTTCCCAGAGGGGGTAAAAGTAAGGCCGCAGAAAAAATCCTGCGTAAGGAAAAAAATGGGTTGATAGAACTGGGAAGTATAAACAAAAAAAAAAAAAAGAGGGGAGAAGTAGTTGAAAAAGAAGTTAAAAGATACTTCCTCCTTTAGAACTAAAGGGGCTTGTTTCAAGTGAGAGAATACATACATGACAGAAAAAGAGATCAAGACACTGTTAGTTGCTGATAGGACACTTTAAAAATGGAAAGAAACTACAAACTGAGATCTATTGAAAGGCAGTCATATTCCCTGTTTTGCTTACCAGTTCGTATGCCAGAACGAGACGTCAGGATAAGCTTCTGCGCTCCTCTCTCAACTAGCCATTGTGCCAATTCAAGCCCAAATCCTCCTAGGCCCCCTGTGATGATGTAAGACTTGGTAGGTGGACAGGAGGTTCGGGAGATGGCAGAGATTTTAACCGGGTCAGACGTTCTCAGAGGAGATTCCAGTTCCTCCTCCCGGACCTGCCCCCCGTGCAGAAAAAACATAGCTCAGATGAGCTGCCCCCAGATGTCCCCCCTGAACCTCCTGCTCTGGGCCAGCTCCTCCAGCCACACTAGGAACACCTGTTACAATGTCTGCAGTAGAAATAACCACCCTGTGCTGTCCCAGTTATTCAACTTCAGCTGGAACTGGATAAAAAATATCCAATACAGTCACCTACGGAAGAATCAGAGTCATTATCTTATTACCTTGATCATAACTTTGCCAATATGTTTTCCTTGTGCCATGAACCTGAAGGCAGCTTCTACCTCTTCTTTGTTAAAGACTGTACTCTTCAGCGGTTTTACTACACCATCTTTTATGCCTTTCTTCAACAACTCTGATACTACTTCCCACTGCTGATTTTCCTCAAAGACTGCATCTAGTAGGATCCCATGAAATGCCACATTCTTGAGGAAGAGAGCCATTCCTAGAAAAAGCAACTTGGTTATGATCTGATGCCGGCTGACATTTCAAAACAGAGCCTGTCATCTGATTCAGAAACGTTTCTTTATAGGTCAGTAAAGTAAGAGTCAGGAGTAAAGCAGTTAGTTGCTAGAATTCTGCATTTCCCAAACTCATTCTTGCATATACACTCCAAATGCTGTATTAATTGGGTTGTTCTCTTACAAGCAGACCAGTTTAACAGAAACTCTACTCACAAAAATTGTGTTTCAAGAGAACAAGCTATATAACAAGGTCAGTCTGATACTGAAAAGGACATTTTGTGTCTAGCTGAGCTAGTCATAGAGGAGTGAAAACCCCATGTACATCCTTGTCCATCTCCACAAGAAATTCTTTCTCACAGGAAGTTTTCCAAAATGCTAGGATCTCTCAAAATGTAAAGAGACTGTCAACACTTGCTAGATGCAATCATTGTACAACAGGAGAACATACTTGTTAATTTTCACTAACACATTTGAATTTGTTTTGCCATCCAGAAGAAACCAAGTTAAATCTTGCCCCTGATACCATCAAAAACTAGAAGGAGCAATTGACTCTCTTGAGAAACAAGAGGCCTTGCAGAGGGGCCTGGACAGACTGGAACATTTGGCATTCATCAACGACAGGAAATTTAGCAAGAACAAATGCCAGATTCTGCACCTGAGACCAAATAATATCAGACACAAGTTAGGAGAGGACTGGAGAGGATTACGAGTTAGGAGAGGATTAGCTGGAGAGCAGCTCTGCAGAAAGGGACTGTGGAGAACTGGTTAGCAGCAGGCTCAATAGGAACCAGCAGTGTGCCCTGGCAGCTGAGAGGGCAAACTGCATTCTGGGGTTTGCCAGACACAGCAGAAACAGCCGGGCAAGAGGTGACCTGCTGCGTTTATTGTTGGTGCAGCCTCACATGGAGCTCTGTGTGCAATTCTGGGCCCCGCAATTTAAAAACAATAGGAAGGTACTCAAATGTGCAGGTCCTTTCCAACCGGAACTATCATATTCTATTCAAAATGGCACAGATACTTAGTGAAACAACAAATTAAGGTTCTCTCAAGATCAGGTTCTCTGCAGTTATCTCAAAAATTCCATTAACTTTCACTAATTAAGTTTACCCAGAACAGAGGGCAAAACTGCAGCTTGTGGAGCTATGAACTTCATTTGCTAAGTTTTACAGTGCACTCATCTATTACAAATGGATATGTGACATCCCAAAAAAGTTTCTAAGTCAGACAAATCTAGGAAATCTATAATTTACAGTGGTAAACACTGCCATGTGAAATAAATGCTGTTTCTGTGTTAAGACAGTATATAGGTTGTGCTGTCATGTTTGCTTAAACCTAATGAGATCTATTTCCCAACACCCCACCTTACCAAGCTGACTGTTGTTAGACAGATCAAATTTGCCTATTTCCAAAAAGCGCCCATGTTGAGCAAGACAACGCAAACTGGCTTGGAGCTTCTCTTCTGCCAAGGAATTTAACACGAGGTTCACACCTGCAATGAAAGGAGAAGCAACTATTTAAAAAACTCCACTCTGAACTCTGCTGAGAGCCTAATCCTGCTTTCTAGCGACTCGTTTTATCTTTAGAAACTGCAACTGCATAATGAGGCATAGCTGACAAAAGAAGAAAAAAAATATTTCTTGCTCTTACCTTTTCCATTAGTAAGTCGCAGTATATGCTGCTCAAAGGTAGTATTTCGGGAGCTGGCAAAGCTACTGGCATCCAGCTGTGGGAATCTTGCTTGGAGATACTCGCGTTTCTCAGTGGAGCCTGAAAGTAAAAGAAACGCTGAGTGATGCCAGTACCTTTTTTTTGTGTGTGTTAGTTTTTTTAAATGATGAAACAGCCCATTTTCATCTGCACATCTCTTCCAAAGAACTAAGTGAGCAGCCATCAAGCACTTGTTTCAAAGCTCTCATGCTCTCAAGGTGTCAAACCTTAGGACAAAGGCTGTCTAGTTATTACTGTTCATTTATGAGCTGGAGCAAGGACTAGAAACAGACCAAGCCTTGCAATGGATAGACATGCTTTCACCATATTACTGAATTTAAAATGAAGTAGCCTTAATATTCTTCCACACTTTCATTATATAGTATACAGAGGTATATAAATTTGTCTGTGCTGTTGAAGTTTCAAGCACAGTCACTAGCTGTATTTACCATGTATTCCATTTTCAGTCTAGAAACCAGACCAAAGTTACAGAGATCATACTGGAGGAAAAAATACATATGTAAATACGTATTTTTGCATATAAGCACACACAATTTCCTCTCTCATGTATTATTATTTTTTAAATATATAAATTTCATTTTATTTTCCCCTGTGATGCTGGACCCTCAGTACTCACCTACAGTAGTAAAGACACGGCAGCCCATGCTCAGGGCAATGGCAATGGCTGCTTGGCCAACACCTCCTGAGCCAGAGTGAATAAGGATACTCTCACCTTTCTTCATACCACCTCGAACCATCAAAGCATAATAAGCAGTGGCATAAACCACAGGCACTGAAGCTGCTTCTTCCAGAGTCCTAAGCAGCAAAGTGAAAGAGAGAAGGTATCTTTAGCCTTAGAGAAGACTACTAGATTCTCTGATGAAATTTGCTTTCCTTCAATGGAAAGGTTAAACTGCTAAGATAGCTCACACATCCACTAGGGTTTTGGTGTTGGTTATGTTACTGCTTAGTTACCAAAATATTTTTGCAGGAGGATGAAACCCTTGGCAGCTGTGGCAGTCTGCTGCATGACTGAGAAACATTTACACTTTTTGATCTAAGGGCCTAAGAAGGAGATAAGAACCTGTGCAAGCCACGATACAAAAACTAATGCTCAACTCCTGCAGTGAATCTAAGCCAAATCCTACAGCTACTCAGGAGACTAACTCTGTTATCGTTTCTCAGTGGGGCATCTACCCACTGTGCATTACTCTGGTCTGATTAGGGCTGTCGTCAGCCTCAGGCAGGAAGGCAAATCTAAACCACACACCAGAAGACAGAAGTGGACCTACCAGTTTTTAGGCACCTCCCATAGAAACCTCTTGTCACAGTCTACCACTGTAGCCAGCCCCTTTGCTGGCAGCAATCCCATCACCCTTCTTCCAGCCAGGTCCCGTCCTGAGAACTCCATGCCCAGCATGCACTGCTGCAAAGCCCAGTTACCTGAAAGAACATTATCACCTTTTACAAAGGCAATTTCTCTTCTAAAAGTCCCTTGGTCAAGAATTTTTAGGTCAAGAATGTACGACCACACGTACATGGGCCCCAAAAATTAGAACCCCCAGACAGGAAAGGTGCTGTGATTTGTCTACTATGCACAGTTTGTAAGCAATCACAGTTAATTTCTCGCTACAAAAGTACTGGATAAGGACGTGGTCTCATTAAATCTTACTCTTTATCCTTGATGATACTGCTTCAGTTTCCAGTTTTCATCTGAGAAATGTCATGGAAACTTCTTGTTTCAGAGGCAATTTTGTTCCTCCAAATAAGAATGACACATGAACTAGACAGGATGATCACAGCAAAAACACATTGCAATACCCGATTCTTTTGCAAACACTAACTTTTAAGGCAGAGACTGATCTCAAGTCATGAAAAGATTCCTGGCCCTAGTAGTCGCCCGTAAGAATCTCCAAAGGCACCTTCTACACATTCAACCCCCTCTCCTTTAAACACAGCTTTAAAATCATTTAGTAGACATTGCATTAATTCTTAATTTGCAGTGAGGCAAGATATTATCACCTTCATTTTGTAGACCGGAGATTATTTCACTTCGTGTTTTTCTCCCCTAGAACCAAACCATGTCCAGTAGCATGGCAGCACAAAACTTCAACATTTTCACTGTGATAGGTACCTTGTCCTTCTCTGGAACCTCCACCAAGTTTTTTACATCACACTTGGTATCTATGCAATGGGGCTAGTAGTGTTTCCTCACAGTAAGGTTTATTAGTATTGTTACATGAAGAAATGTGACTGCAACTGGAAGTAGAACTTAGATGATGTACTGCAGCAGGGTTATACTTCCTTTTCAAAAGTATGCTTTCCTGCTAAACAAGGCCTGATATACACTTTATACAGTGCATAACTAACATTCAGGAGATTATGTGAATACATTTTAGAAGAGTGACAGAAAAACATATTTTCTTCTAGTGTATTTTTAACTCACCAGGAATAGCATCTGGAGAAAGCTTTCCTGTGGCCAACATGATGTCCCGGAAGTTGAGAGATGCATAATAGACTTTGCAGAGTTGAACATCAGGATTTGTTGTGTGGAAGTGTCGAAGTGGGGAGACAATCCAATGAAGAGATGAGAGGTCTCCACGAGTCAATACATTTACATAGGCATATTCTGTCAACTCCTGAGGCTGTGCTGCAGAAGAAGGAACAATTTCAGGTCCAGAAAAGGGCAACAAAGCTGGTGATGGGTCTGGAGAGTAAGTCTTATTAAGACTTATTCTTGGGAATAAGTCTTACTCTTATGAGGAACGGCTGAGGTAACTGGGGGGGTTTAGCCTAGAGAAGAGAAGGCTTGAGGGGACCTTATCACTTTCTACAACTACCTTAAAGGAGGTTGTAGTGAGGTGGGGTTGGTCCCTGCTCTCAGGTAACAAGTGACAGGACAAGAGGAAACAGCCTCAAGCTGCGCCAGGGGAGGTTTAGACGGAGATTAGGAAAAATTTCTTCCCTGAGAGGGTGCTCAGGCATTGGAACAGGCTGCTCAGGGCAGTGCTGGAGTCACTGTCCCTGGAAGTGTTCACAAACCATGTAGATGAGACCCTGAGAAATATGGTTTAGTGGTGGCCTTGGCAGTCCTGGGGTAATGGTTGGATTTGATCTTAAAGGTCTCTTCCAACCTAGTTGATTCTATGATTCTACAATAAGAACTTTACACACATTCATACAGGCACATACTTTCCAGAATGAGTAAATTCCTTGTGCAATTGCTACCTCCTCTTCCATTTGCTCTCCAGAAGGCCCTTTCTTAGCCTGCAATACTACCCATATGTCATGGGTTCAGCAGCAGCAGTCATTTTTTCTCCTTCTTAGTGGCTGGTGCAGCACTGTGTTTCTAACTTTCAGCCTGAGAACAGTACTGATA